>VWPU01026165.1:0-12013 GCA_013398955.1 Callaeas wilsoni
GGGCCGGGCCGGGCACCCTCGTCCCGGTGAGAGCGGCGGCACCGCCAGGTTCACCTGGCGAGGTCGGGGTCGCGGGGCAGCGACGGATGGGGAAGGCCGCGGGCCCGTGTCCCGCCTCCCTGTTGTGGTGTGCAAATGGAGCTGGGGCAATACGGGCGGGTTTGGAGGGCAGCGAAGGTGGCGGAGGGCCTCGAAGGGAAGGCACACGAGGAGCGGCTGAGGTCACTTGGTCTGGTCCGCCCGGAGAACGGGAGACAGAGCAGAGCTCGTCGGGGTCTGCAGCTCCTCCCGAGGGGCAGCGGAGGGACAGCTCTGAGCTCTGCTCTGTGTGACAGGGACGGGACCCGGGGAACGGCTGGAGCTGTGTCAGGGAAGGATATCAGACAAAGGTTCTTCCCCAGCGGGTGCTCGGGCACTGCCCAGGCTCCCCAGGGAACGGGCACGGCCCCGAGGCTGCCAGAGCTCCAGGAGCGTTTGGGCAACGCTCTCAGGCACAGGGTGGGACTGTTGGGGTGTGCTGAGCAGGCCCAGGAGTTGGACTGGATGATCCTTGTGGTTTTCTTCCAACTCGGAATATTCTGTGAGTTTGTGTTTCTGGCATGACGTCGTGCCCGGGTGACACCAGCCCGCGTGACGTCACGCCCCAGTGGCCCAGTGCCCTCGGCTGCAGTGTCGCGTGTCGTGTCACTGCCGCCACCAGCCCGGCAGGGCCAGGGCTTCTCCACAAGTGCACTCGGAGCATACAGGGGCTGTGGGGACAGGGTCATGTTAAGCGGAACTTTGTGCCTGATGGTTTTTAGCTGGCAGGGCAAAAAAACCTGTTTTGGTGCGCAGCTGATGCCGTGTCATGGTGAGTTACCCCGTGACAGGGGTCAGGCAGCCAAGGGATAAGCACAGGAAAACATCAAATCCCGTCAGGCAGCCTCACCCAGCGAGGCTGGCCCTGGTGTGCTGTGGATTTGCTCCTTAGGGTGATTTTTGGGCCGTGGGTGCTGCCACTCTCTCGCAGAGCTTTGGCTGGTGCCAGCAGAAGGCGAGCCCTGCCTGCAGCCTCTGCCATGCTGGGAGCACCCACAATGGCTCTTGTCAAGACCATGCTCTGTTCATAAACGTCCCAAGAGTTCCTGTCTGCAGGGCTCTGCCAAATGCGTCTCCCTGGTTTGACGGAGGGTCAGAGGGGGCTTGCAGATGGTATTTCTGCAAGACATCAGCAGCCTGTGCTCTGTCAGGTGTGTCTCAGTTTATTGCTTCACGTTACTCTGGGTACGAAGTGATGTTATAAGCAGTGAATGTAATACCATATAACTTGCAACCTCTTGGGCCCCAATTTTGCAGTGCCATATAATTGTGTGTAATTTTAAGTACTATCACTGCTTCCACTGACCTCAGTGGGGCTACTTAGAGTGCTCTAAGTTAGACACAAATACACTTCTTCAGGGTAGGAGCCAAGGATGACTCATACAAGCACATGCATCACAGATTTTTATCTTTCCACTGCTATTTGTTGTTACAACTTATGGTTTAATAAAGGTTAAATGTGTTGAGCTCAGCTTGAGGTTCAGTTGTAAAATAGCCAGTTTCTATTCTGGCACGTTTCATCTTGCTTGAGCTTAACACTTTGTCGAAGAATTGTGATGTTGGCACTGATCACGCTTTATCCTTTTTGGGTCCTTTATCAGCTCCAGCAGCTGTTTTGCATAAGTGCAATGGATGAAGAATATGGATTTTGCAAATCATTTTATTGTTCCCAGCACTCGGCAGTGAGAGATCATTGTCTTCTTAGCAATAATGGCTTTTCCAAAAGACAAACAATTTCTAATAAATCAGACCTCAAAGAATTTAATAGTAAAATTAAATGACCCATCACCAATGGTTTATGCATTATGCAGGCTCAGTGCAAGTATTGTGGAGAGCATATGCAATTACTGAAGATAATTATTCTTATGAGGGAAAATGTTGCTGAGTATTTCTTGTGTTAAATAAATGAGTGAGATTCCTAATGTCATTTAGGAGAAACGTCACAGACGCTTGGAAACCTTAACAATTCAAATTTAATAATTTAAAATGACAATAGCACAGGCAAAGTACAAGAGGCACTGGGATTATTCTCTAATAAATCTAAAGTATCAGTTGGGAGGTTATTATTTTAGAAGACTGTAAGTTATTATGTGCCTGTGATTCGAGGGTGAAGATGGGGGTTTGTGTTTGCTGCAGAGCTGTCGTCAGTTTTAACTGCATCGGGCACTTTGAAGTCAAGTCTGATGCATGCAAAAGCTTTTAAATGCATTTTTAGCTGAAGGCAGCTGGGTCACAGGGTGATGTCAGCTGAAGGTCTGGGACCACAGCACCTCGCTTGCCACCACAAGCTGTGACAGACCTTTAAAGCAACCCAAATTTCAGTGGTCCACAAACTACTACCAGTCCACAGCCTGTCTGTGGGGCCTGCATAAGGTTGCCCAAACAAGCAGGTCAGTGTCAGCAGCCTTTCGCAGGCTCTGAAACACTCTGAAAATACCAGAGGTCTGAAAATGGAAGGTTAAAACCACTCCCTCAAACAGAAGAATAGTTGTTGATCAACAGCAGCCTTAGTATTGGGTTTTTTCAGACCTGTGCTGGTGCTGTGGTTGGGATGCTTTTCTGAAGAACGCTTTCCCTAAAGTGTAGCTTGTGAAAAATAGGAATGAAAGAGGCCATGGTAGTGGTTTTAACTGTTTTGCTGTGGGAAAGTAGCTTCTCCAGCACAATGGTATAATTGAGTTCTCTGCACTAGTCTCATCTTAAATGAAAGGACAAGAAGCATGATAGAAAACAGAGTGGAGCCAATGATTAAAAAAAAAAAAAGAAGAAGGCAGATGAAGGGATTGCTGTTTACAGAGAAACAAATAGGGAGCCTGTTTTCCAGCTTCTCGTGCAGGATTCAGTGGGTGAGTTGGTTAGTCAAGCTTGAAGGAGAGTTGGACACAGCTGTCTTCTTTGCCTTCTTTGTTAAACTGGTGTTGGCAATCACCGCAACAGAAATGGAAATGGGTCAGATAACACATTTCTCATCAGATGTCAAGTCTGGAATCTGGTTTGACCTTCGACAAACTAACTTTCACTGAAAAAATTTCCCAGTCTGGATAGCATCTTATCAGCAGAATTCCCCCTTTTGAATACGCTTAGTTTGTCTCTGATGAAAGAGAATTACTAGAAATCACCTGGTTTTAAGCACATCACATTATTTTTCAGAAGTGCTTTAGGTAGTGTTAACTAGTAATTCTAGAAGGATGAAAAGTGTCTGCATTATTTACTAAGTAAATGGGTCCCTTTGTGTTGTGATATTTATGAAATTCTGTTCCACTAACATCCGTTGTTTGTAGAAGAAAAGATGATAAATTTGACGTCACAGAGTCAATGGTATGAAGTGAGATATTTTTTAGGATAACATTTGAGTTTGTGGCTTCTGTACTTTGTAAATGGTTTTTTAAGGCTCTGGAGCAGTCTAGATGGAATCATAACTTCAGGGAGCACATATTAGATTAGAAATTTTCTTGAGTTAGGCTTCCAGGAAAATTGATTACAGATTGTCTCTTATCAGTGTCATCTCATATTGTTACAAGTTGGTTTTATTCTGGCTTGTAAAAAAGGAAAATCCTTCTGTGCAAAAGACAAAAAATTAAAGGGTGTATCCTAATTGTTCAAACATTAGTTTGAGGAGTATCTGTCCCTAGACAAAACAATATTTCACATTGCTATGAAGTTTGGGTAGAGAAGAAGAATATAGAATGAAGAATACAGGAGTGCTGAGATGAAGCAGCATAAACGAAAAGATTTTCAACAGGACCTCACTGTAAAACAAAAAAAAATAACAGGAAGCAGACTTACAAAATGCAGCAGCAACATGAGAGACTGCAAAAAGGGAAGTATGTGTAGACATCAGTGTCCTGATGTTCAGAAAGGGACTTTCTCTTCTGGCTGTAGATAACAACCAGGAGACTTTTCCCAATTAAATCATGTTACGTAGTATTTAGACCTCTAATACCAATTGTGCCCCTAAAATTAAGTAAGTAGATTTGTAAATGCTAAATATCAGATGCGTGTGTGTGCGCTTTGGTTTTTCTCTGGGTGGTAAATGAAAGACTGGCTTTAGAAAACCAAGGTTTAAAAGCACTTTGATATTGGTGGAGAGGGAGGCAGAAATTACATCCTCTTTTTCACTTTTCTTCCTCTATTAAGAAAGCACTTTTTCTCTGGTAACAAATGCAGAATCCACTTTTAAGGATAATTGTGCATTTCGAGTAGTCTGAACAATTTGTTCTTTTTGTAAAACCTTTTCCCCCTTAATGATTATTGTTCCGGAGATTATTTATCTGGTTGGGAAGATGAACGTCTAGTGGACTGGAGGTTGTGCTAATGCCTTCTTACCCTCATTTTATTACTGTGTTCTCAGCAAAGCTCTGATTTGGAACCTCTCAGCTGACAGTTTATATTTTGCTAATCGAAATCTGTTTACTGGAAATTAAATTTGAATACATGGTAACCTTGCTGTCATTAATAAACTTATTGCTTTGGGGTTTTTTTTTTCAGTTGTACTTCCAGTTTCTACTTCAGATATTGATGGTCTTGAAAGTGCATTTGGATCCCAGACATTTTCCATCACAGAACAAATCAAGAGCCTCCTATCTCAGAGCAATGCAGACAGCTTAATATCAAATGACCTCATTTCTCCAAATTAAATGAAAGAAGAATTTTCACTAGCTTTCCATGAAGCTCAGCTATTGCCTGTTAATTTTGACTGTTAGTGCTGATCTTTCAGTTGGATTCACAGTGGAAAATGTAGCTTTTAACAGGACAGTTGCTTTTGGGTCTTTCAATGCATCACTTCACGCAGTGTCTCAAGCTTTAATAAGTTCTCCAGCACACCATGATATCATAGCCAAAGAGGGGACCAGTATTTTAATTGAATGTAAACTGAACATCAGCCAGTATGAACATATCCTTTGGTATAACTCCAGAGGACACCTGCTTGAACAGAAAGAAGGTGAGTTTTCCTGCTGTTTTCTATCCATCATTATTCCCCTTTTAAACAGTATTGGGAAACCCCTGGGACTTTATTATAATTTTCTCTTCGTATCCTCCCATTTTTACAACTGGGTGATAAGGTGAGAGCAAAACAAAGCCCTTTGCCCTCTGACATGTTGCATGGGAATTGTACTTGAGTACTTCTGTTCCAGCCCATCCATCCTGCGTTGGTGCCCCACAGAATCAGAGTGTTCAAGAGTCATCCCAGTATTCCATGCAGAAGAAATGAGTCTTCATCTTACCCGATACTAGCTGATGGTTTTATTTATTATTGCTCTGGTTTAAGTTATATTTTTACAAATGCATGAATTAAACACAATTCTCCACTGCTCGTGACCTTTTGAGCTGGCAGTTGGTGCTTTAATTTGGTTACAAGATATTTTAAAACGTACTTAGTGCATTTATTTTTTGGTTTATGTACCAGTGAGACTGTGGAAAGTAACACAATATGTAATGGCCAACGATGGAATTCATGCTATTTAACCCTTTTGAACTGAAGGGGAATATATTTTCCTAGCCATTGGCTCTTACAGTTCTGTCCCTGCAGTTTTTAATTTAAAAAAAATGTTTTAGAGATGCATGTGTTTTTCTCTATTAGTATTAATGAAGGCCATCAAACTAATTGATAGGATCTTGTTGGAGGCCATCTTTCTGCCTTAAGTATTCAGTAACCTTCTTGTAGTTATAATGCTGTCTGGAGATTAGTTCAAAGTAGAGTAATTAGAAGAATAAGTTATGAAAACAGTTCAAAGCAGAGTAATTAGAAGAAATGACTTATGAAAACAGTTTTCCCCCTAAGTTATAAATGCACAGCAAATGCTGTATAAAGCTTCTAGTATTGATTTCTTTTTACTTGGGTTTTGCATGTCAGCACTGCATGCTCAGCAGAAAACTGTCTCGAGAAAGTTCTGGGTTCTTTTGCCAACAGAGCCATTTACAAACTGATCTTTTTCATGGGTCACTTGACTTTTGACTCTGAACGTATGGAAAATTAGACTTTATAGAGGACAGTCTTTTAACATAGGGTGAGAAGCCCTAGTTAAGAATTAGGATCCCTGTCAGAAAGAACCAGCAGGGCAGAAGCACACTGGAAAGGGCAAATGAGAGAAGGAAGTAAAAGCAGCATAGCAAGGATGCAGAATAATTTCCCATTAAGCAGTAGGATGGGTAAGTGGGTTATGGCTTTCTGTGTCACAAGCATGAAAAGGACATTTCAGTCCTTGGTGTACTGTTACTGTGCTAGAAGTGGCCTGCTTATTGGCAAGCTTTGACTCCTGTTGATGTTTACCCTGGGCTTTTTGTTTCATGAGTTCTGCTTATGTCTTTCCCGTCTGCAGGTGACCAGTGGAGGATTGCTGATAATTCCCTCAACATCACAAAGGTCAGCTTCGCTGACCGGGGCCGGTACACGTGTGCAGGCATTAATCATAACGAGACCTTGTACTACACAGTCACCCTGAGGGTTATCTTCACCTCAGGGGACATGAGCATCTACTACATGATTGTGTGCCTCGTTGCCTTTGCCATCACCCTCGTTCTGAACATCACCCGCCTGTGCATGATGAGCAGCCACCTCCGCAAAACGGAGAAGGCCATCAACGAGTTCTTCCGGACGGAAGGGGCCGAGAAGCTGCAGAAGGCTTTCGAGATAGCCAAGAGAATCCCTATCATTACATCTGCCAAAACGCTCGAGCTGGCCAAAGTCACTCAGTTTAAGACCATGGAGTTCGCGCGGTACATCGAAGAGCTCGCCAGGAGCATTCCCCTCCCGCCTCTGATCCTTAACTGCAGGGCGTTCATGGAGGAGATCTTCGAGGCCGTGCGGGTGGACGACCCCGATGAGGTGGGTAAGGAGGACAAGCAGGCCCCCGGCTGCGGGGCGCAGGCCGCGCTCTTCCCCAGGAACCCCGAGATGAAGCGCAGCGACTCCCCGGCCGGGGACTCGGACGATGGCTCCGTGAGCGAGCAGGGCCAGGAGATCGCCGTGCAGGTGTCCATCCACCCCCAGTCCCAAGGGCAGAGCATCGACACCGTGTCTCACGACAGCTGCCACTCGGTGCCTGCCGAGGAGGGCACCTGCTGAGCCCGCTGATGCACAGAGGGGTGATGGGAGCTCGGGTGATCCAAGGATACTGTGAGAAAAGGGTCTGCAAACAAGTTGCCTCAGTCCCATGTGCACAAGAGCTTTCCAAATTGCAAGGTGCCAGAACTGGTTCTGAAGTGTGTATTTTCTGTCAGTGTTGGTTTAACAATTTCAGTCTTCTAGAAAAGGCCGTTTGGAATATCGTGCAGGGGCTTTTCTTTCTAAAGCAGTCTTGCTGTATTTAAAATAGTTACAAAACAGGAATTCTTTGTCCTTGGCTCCTTGGTACCTTTTGATACTTCAGATCTGTGTGAGAAGTGACCAAGCTGAGCAGTACAACTTGCAATAAGAACTTTTCCTTTGTGAGCTCCTTCTTTCATCACAAAGTTGAGCTGAAATTCCTTTGAGTCAGTGTTGTTGTCCTGATGAATTGAATTCTGTGCTCTTCTTGAGTTTCCTCTTGGTGCGTGTAGCCCATCAGAACCATGGTGATGTTGAACAAATCTTTTTTGTGTCACGTGCTTCTGTGTTGCTATCAAAATGTACTGTACTTAGGAAAAGAATAGTGCCAGGATCTGCTGCTGGATTAAACGAATTGTAGTTTCAAAGCAGCTTAGAGAACAGCCAGGAGGGCTCAGTTTTCTGTGCATCTGCAGGAAACTTGTGTGTATTCTAAAAGCTTGTTGCTTAAACTTGGTGCTGATTGCCAAAGCGCCTTACCCTGGTCCTGTCCCACAGAATGGAGCAGTGACAGCACTGCTGGCACTGCCTGGCTTTTGACTTCGCTGATTTCACTCACTATGGAAAATCCAAAGTTTTATGTTGTATTTGACGTTGTTGTGAGAAAAGGGTGACAGTAATCATGTAGTGGCATAACTAATAAATGAATTTATCATCTACAGACAGGTGTCTCAGGCACATCTTTCTGAACAGCATTATAATAAAGCAGGTGAAAAGTAGTGACACTGAGTCGCTCTGCTCTGGCTGTTCCTGTCAGAAGGCAGTGGCAGAGAGAGAGGCTGGCTGAACTGTTTGCCAGCCACTGTTTGCAGGAGTGGTGACTCTCTGATAGAGCCCAGCCTCACGTGCTGCAGAGGTGGCAGAAGGCAGAGCTGCAGGTGCTGACATACGTACACTTCACCAAGGATCTCCCACCTGGCTTCCTCAGCTGTAGAGATCCAGCCTCCAGGAATCAGAGTGCAGACAAGAATCTACTTTATTCTTCCACTCTTTGGTGCTGATTTTTTTTTCTCCTTAACACTTGTAAGTTGTATCACTTAAATAGCATTTTATATCCTGTTGAGATTTAGTAGATGTAAAGCTTGTAAGCACTCCACAAATTAATTTCTTACAACTACTGGAAGCATATTGCCATATAATTTTAACAACTTGGCAACAGGAGCGCCATTTAATTTCACACAACTCTTTTTTCTTTCCTTATTATTACAGAAATGTCAGTTGAACAAGTGATTCTGGAGGGCTGCTCTAGATTCTTAAGAGGATGTGACATTACATTTACATGAGTAGAGGTGGAAAACAAGCAGGCACAGTGGTAATAGCAGGGTGGGGCTGTCTGTGGTAATACATGCTCAGAAGGAAGGGGCTGAATGAATTATAGTTACTGTATCAGAGAGAGGGAAATGACAGCATCTATTACCATTTTAAACTACCTTCTGGGGAAATTCCTGCAGTCAGCCACCAGTTAAATCACCCTAGTTGCCTTTGGCCTGTCGGGTAAGAGTGGTGTTTGTCAGGAAGGAAATTGCTAGCCTTTATTATAGCAACATTCCCACCAGCTTGGTGCCATTTCCAAGACTGTAGCAAACTTTGTCTGCTTCAGGGGAATAAAGCCTTCTGTACACACTTTGAGTAGCTGCCTCAACAGTGACTTCATTTTTTGCTTCCATAGTTTGATGGCACTTTATGTCCAGGTGAAAAGTTTGTATAGTTTTGTGTAACCTGTCTGGTTTCTTTTAAGTTTTTTGAGGTTATCAGTGTTAAAAGATACTCTGTGGATAAATACCTATTTCTTTTAGAAGAAAGAAGCTGTTGGCTTCGCTTCTGTGCTACAGTGGGTTCTGCAGGTTCGTTGCACATGTGTGAGGGGAGATTTGGGAGTTTGCACCCTTTAGGATGCACTGGTCAAAAGAGGTGAAGGCTACAAGAGAGAATAATCTGTCCCAATCTCCTTTGTGCTACAGCCATCAGAATGTACCTGCACCTGCCTTATTTCCCTATAAACAGCTCTCCTTCCTTCTGTGAAGCTGTTGCATGATATGTAGCAGTAGCATGTTGGACGTGTTACACCCAAATGGACACACAGTGAGATGCCACTACAAAATGTAAACTCTGATTGCTTCCTAAGAAGCGGTTATGATTGACAGATGTCACATCAGAAGTGGCAGCTTGTGGGCAGCAGAATGACACTGGAGGTATGTCAGATGGGTGTCAGGAGAGCAGTTTCTTGACTGATTTGATCTCTTTTTTGATTTTTATGCTTTATTTACGTAGCTCCGAGTTCTTACTGAGCACAGTTACCTGGTGTCTTCATGCATCCTATTGCTGGTTGAGAGGAAAGAATGACCCTGCATAAAGGTCCTCAGAAGCACACTTGCAGTGTCAATTGCTGGATAGCGAAGCTGAGAGTTTTCCTGAATTACTACAGTATTTTGTTCCTTAAATGAGTTTCATTCCTGGGAAGGAGGTTGTTTTGTAAGGATTTCGGTAGATTTAGGAGTACTTTCCAAATGTGGGAACTGATCCTACTCCCACTGAATTCAATTAGAGAGGATTTGGAGCTCTGGTGCATTTCACAGGATTTTTATGCATCTGAAAGCAAGGACGATGGTGATGTTAAATGGTGAAAGTGATTTCCAGAGAATGAAATTTGACACCAGTTTCCAAACAACTTGTGAACTGTTCTTGCTACCCTGAGAGTAGATGTGTGCACTTAATGTCTTTGATGAATCTAATTGAACATTAACATTGAAAGTGTTTCTCTCTTAACTTTCTGTAGGATGAGGAGAATCTGCAGTGGTTTCCTTGCTTTAAACTAAAGACTTTGACAATCACAAGGCTGTTCTATCTCTTCTTTGTGACTTATTTTAGAAAACGAAATCTACTTGTTATCCAAGAGTACCTAAAACTAACTTTGTAGTTATTATTTGTATTACCTGGATTGTAATGTAACTGTTTAGTGTAACCACGTAGGATTTCATACTTTCATAAAATGAACTGGTAGATTTGCAAAATAAATTGAAAAGAAAAACCTTGTTCTGGTGGAGTTTTCTGTTTTACAAGTGAGGAGTGCCTGTCTCTCCAAGGTTATGTAGCTGCTGTATTGAGCTCAGCAGAATGTTGTTAATCAGCCTGGCAGAGGTTACTGGGATTTTCAGTCATCTGAAGGACCATTCCTGCTATGACATCTTTGGATCTGTCATTTTTTTTTTGTCTCAAAGTCCTCAAGAGCATTTAATAATTGTTCCCAGCTGCATATACAAACAGTTACAGACCTGAAATGGTTTCAGGAAGGCCCATGTTTAGTTTTTTGTTTCACGTTGTGTGTGTGACCTTCAGCCACGAATCCATTTTATTCGTTCTTACCTTTTTCACATGATTGTACTGTTCTGTATTGTACTATTCTATTACCTCTCTTTTTGTAATCCCTCTCCCCAAACATCAAAAATCCAGCTTGCTGAGAAGCCCTCTGTAGTGCCTTCCATGGGGGTGTGCAAGTGTGAATGAGAGCAGAATTCACCCACATTGCTTTTAAAGAAGAGTCTCTGGTCGCCAGTCTCTGCACGAGGCAGATAATGGCATTACAGCTGAATATTTGGGGATTTTCCCATGAGAATCAGCTGCCTAAAGGAAGAATTATTGGACTCATACTCCTCAGGCTAGGTCAATACTCAGTCAGCATCTGCTTTCTATCTTCTTGTTATGAGAGATGCATTAATGATAACGGTTCAGTTTTTTAAAGCTTCTATAACCTGACCCCTCATGATCCTATCCACAGTGAACAAATTCGTCTGCATCCATTTAGAGCACTTTTCTATCTGGTAACAACAGATCATTGAAAAGGGAGCTGCATTAAGGATGATTGTACTTTAATTTTAGGTGCACGCCTTAAAAAATACATTTTTTTTCTTAGTGTTACAGCACTTCTGTGAGTGGAGTCTCCAGCTGGAGACACAGTGGAGATGCCACGGTGTCATTCAACTCAGGCAAGTTACAGCTTTATCGACTTGCCTTCAGCCAGGTCATTTCACACCAGCTGAGTCTCTCTCCTCTTGTCTCTTTTTAATTGGATAGCAGCTCATTCAGATGTCTCCAAATACTGCCAGCTTTTTTGCATGTGGAAGTGAGAATTACACCATCATTCAAAAAAAAAAAATCATTCTGCTAGATGCTGAAATATCAAAAAAGCCTTAAAAGCTAGAAAGTTGTTCTTTATCCCTGGTAAAACAGTACCTATTCTTTGGTCACGCCTGGCTGCCAATGAGCGCAATAATACTGAGCAATTAGGCCTTTCATTTTCGTTAGACTAATTAATTGTTTGCACAGTGCCTTGAATATGGGATCATTTTCCTTTTGGAAAGAATAAAAGGATTAGAATGGCTTTATCCCAAGTTGCTCTGAACGTATTTTATTTATTTAATGGGAGAAAAATCCTCTCTTGCCCCAAATGCAAAGCACACACTCGAGCGTTACGGCTGCACGGGGACATTTCCATAGCGGGGATGTGAATGCATCCACATATGTCCATCCATCTGCAGCCACGCTCCGTATGGGCTGTGGGGGTTCTGCTGCATGGCAATGAGCGTGCAGAGGCTGGAGCCACATCGTGTGTTGTGTCGGTTTGGACACAAA
>VWPU01026167.1:0-13302 GCA_013398955.1 Callaeas wilsoni
CAGCAGCGGCGGCGGCGGCGGCGCAGCGGGAGCGCAACGACTTCCCCGAGGATCCCGAGTTTGCCGAGGTGGTGCGGCGGGCTGAGCTGGCCAGTGAGCGCGGCATCTTCCCCGAGCGCATCTCGCAGGGCTCCAGCGGCAGCTACTTCGTGAAGGACCCGCAGGGGGTGAGCTGGGCCTAGCCCCGCGTGGCCGACCCCGGAGGCCTGTGGGCTGAGCGGCGCTGGCCGGGAGCGGGACGCTGGCGGGGATGACCGGCCGCGGAGGGCTTGGTAGGAGCGGCCGGAGCAGTTCTGAGCCTGCCCGGGGAGAAGTATAGTGGGACCAGCAGCAGTGTCCAAGTGCTGATTCAACCTCTTCTGTGGCTTTGTGCCCAGAGAGGAAGGGTCACTCCCTCCTGCAGGCCCGTGCATCAGCATCTGAACACAGTGACTGGAGTCACAGCCCCAGGGCTGTGGGCTGAGCTGGTTTTGGTCTGTTTTTCTGAAATGAGTGAGATGTCTTCTCTGTGGCCGTGTGGTTGGTATAGTGGAGTAGTCCTTGGCATATAGCTGGTTCCCTATAAACCTGGTCAGCTGTGTGGCAGCCGTCTCTGTGCCACTGACTGGGTGAGTGTGCAGCACAGGCTGGCTTGTCTTGTGACCTGCTGCTCCCTGCCCAATTACTTGAGCTGTTGCTGTTTCCTGTGACTCCTTGCCACGTGTGTGCTGGGATGCTTCCAGGGAGGCAGGAGTGAGCTCTGTGGTCTCTGGTGTGTCCTAGTTTTCCTGCTCTGGGTGAAAGCTGGCTCCTGGAAGCTGTGGCAGGCAGTTCCCAGCTGAGCTGATGGCATGTGGGGAAATACAGACTTGTGCCACAGCCAGGCTCCCTCCTATTGCCCAATATGAGGCCTGGAGAGGGCAGCCAGATGAGCTGCCTGGGGATTCCAAGTTGGAGGCTGCCTGGCTGTAGGAGACCCAAGCTCAAGGATGGCTGCTGGAGCATGAGTGTGAGGAGCCAAACTCTGTGTACTGCTGGCATTGTCACCTGGCAGGTCCCCCAGACTATCCTGCTGTCGGCAAACGTGGTGTGTGACTGGTTGCTGTGATTGCTGCCCAGGGTCACCAAAAACATCCCACTGTTGGCATGGGAGAGAATGCTGCACATAGGTAGTGTGGGCAGCAGGAGGAAGATATTGGGGGGAAAAATTTTTCTCTTTGATTGTTTCCCTTGGGGCTACTGGGGCCTGAGCTATTCCAGCTGGGCTGTGCTGCTCAGCCTCAGTGGTTATGATCACCTCACTGCCAGCTGCTCCTCTGTGCTGGCCGGGCTCCTTCTGCCTTGCTGCTGGCACCAGGCAGACCTGTTTTCCCTGTCAGTGCTGCTCTTGGCACAGGTCTGTCTGGAAGGGAATGCTGTGCTGCCAGGCCTCTGGTCTCCACTTCCACGCTGTCCCTGCCTGGCTGGGCCTTGCTCTGCTGGACTGATTCCATGGAGCACAGGGCTTCATGCTTCCAGAGCTCCTGACAGGCCTCTTCGTGGCCTTATATCCAAGGATGGGTTGACAGTCGTGTGACAGTCGTGTGGGGCTGGTGCAGGGGGATGGCCTTCCTGCCTGCCTAGGGGAAGTGGCTCCACCACGTGATCTCGACATGGTTCAAGTGATCCAGTTCCCTCAAACCCTTCCTTTCTGTCTTCCTGGTGGACAAAACCTTGGTTCTGCTTGCTCTGGCCTGGCTTTTGGCCCCTGACAGATTGAGATTGCATTGAGGTTCCTTGCTGAAGCACTGGGACTCATGTTCCACTTCCACATTCTGGCAGGAACTCAGCTTGGGGAAGTGCCACCCACTCAGGCCAGGACTGGCACTAGCCATGGGGAGGACGCCTGGTTGCATGTGCTGCTGAGTCACTCCAGAGCAGGGGCTGCCAGCCCCCCAGGGATGCTTGACTTGTGGGGACAGGTGGCCTTGCTCCTGTCCCAGCCCTTCTCTCATCTGTGTGGTGTGGCAGCGCTGGCTCAGTGGTGGTGCAGTGCCCCGTACAAGGCTTCTGTGCCCTCTGCAGCAGTAGGGTACCTACACAGCTGTCCCCACTGTTGGGTTGGTGTATGCGAGGCTGGATTGAGGGGCTGGGAGTGCTGCTGGTACCAGCTAGTGGCCAGTTTGGAGCTGCCTGTGCCCTCTCATCCACAGTATATCCAGAGAGTCAACCCTTCTGCTGGAACCCCCAGCACAGAGCCATGGCTCCTCAGGGGTCCTGCAGGTGCTTGGCTGTTGTGGTCCTTTTCCTCCGGTCAGTTTGGGATCAGCTCTGCTCAATGGATTTTTGAGCCAGGGCAGGGATTGCTATCCCTGTCTCTCTCCTGTGTGGACATAATGACCAATGATGAACAGTAGCTCTCCCCAGCCATCCAAAGGTTGCTGGAATGAGACTGATGTGTTTACCAGGAGACTGCATCATCACTGGTGTTTTTTTGGGACATGTTGGGTATAAGGAGCTCTGTGCAGCACTCTGCTCTTGTGAGATGGGGTACTGGCTGGAGAGGTGTTCTTCCCAGCTCTGCTCATCTCCCTCCCAGGAAATGTGGGGTTTTGCCTGGTCCCAGGAGGCTGGTTATTATCCTACTGAGGGGCAGTTCTGGACCTGTTTCTTAGTGTCCCCGCTATGGGCTGGGGAAGGGGCTGGGGAAGGTGTCCCAGCTCTGCCAACTTCCTGAACTCAGCCCTCTTCTCTCCCACTCACAGAAAATCATCGGCGTCTTCAAGCCCAAGAATGAGGAGCCATATGGGCAGCTGAACCCCAAGTGGACCAAGTGGCTGCAGAAGTTGTGCTGCCCGTGCTGCTTTGGGAGAGACTGCCTCGTCCTGAACCAGGGCTACCTGTCGGAGGCAGGTGCCAGTCTGGTAGACCAGAAGCTGGAACTCAACATTGTTCCCCGCACAAAGGTGAGGGAACAGCTGCTGGGGTCTTGTTCCAGGGAGGCTTTTGTGTGCTTCCACACAGCTCTGCTTGCACCTTGTCTTACGGCACTGCTGACCTAGGAGACTGAGTGCTTTAGACTAGGACTGTTCCTGCTCAAACCATGGGGATCCTTGTGCTGGGCAGAGCTGCGGGACATGCTGTGTCTTGGTTTTATCAGGCAGTCCTGTGATTTGTCAGAGGCCCCTGTTGACTGTGCTCATGTCCCTCCAGGTGGTGTATCTGGCCAGTGAGACCTTTAACTACAGTGCCATTGACAGGGTGAAGTCCCGAGGAAAGAGGCTGGCCCTGGAGAAGGTGCCGAAAGTTGGCCAGCGGTTCAACCGCATTGGTCTGCCACCCAAGGTAGGGCTGCCAGCCTCCATGACTGTCTGTTGGTATCTCCCTGGCCTCTGTGGCCTTCTGTAATGCAGCCTGTCCTTGCTTCAGGTGGGCTCCTTCCAGCTCTTTGTGGAAGGCTACAAGGACGCAGACTACTGGCTGCGGCGGTTTGAAGCTGAGCCTCTCCCGGAGAACACTAATCGGCAGCTGCTGCTGCAGTTCGAGCGGCTGGTGGTGCTGGATTACATCATCAGGAACACAGGTAGGGCCAGCTGCCTGGCATTGCATGCTGCCTGCTCCTTCATGTCCCACCATGCTGGAGAAAGGGGGAGGGAGATAGGGTCTTGGTGGATTTTCCCTGCACCCGAAACTCCTCTCCCCTTGGTTGCTGCCAGGTGACATCTGCCTCTAGGCAGAGTGCAGCTGCTGGGCTGCTCACCATCTGAGGTTCTGGCTGCTGGCCTGTTTTCTGGCAGATCTGGATCTACCACGGTGCTCAGGTGAAAGTTTGCCAACTGTGAGAACCCAGGGATGTCCAGAAATCCAGCACCTAACTGTGCCTCTGTATCCCATTTCACACCGCGTTCCTGAGTTTCTGCCAGGCTGGAAAGGGTTGAGGTTGCACTCTGGGGCTTGCAGGCTGACCTTTCTCTTGGGAGCTTGCAATATGTGAACCTCTAGGGCTGACTGTGAAGAGGCTTGGTGTGGCTTCCCATGCCTGCAGCAAGTTTAAGGGCTCTGGGAGTTTGAGCCTAAAATGTATCTGTCGCACTTCTGGGTCAGAGGAGGAATAGTGTTCTGCCCAGCGTGGTGCAGGGAGGCCCTGGTGCTGACACAGCTGGTTTTATCTCCCTGCAGATCGGGGCAATGACAACTGGCTCATCAAGTATGACTGTCCCTTGGACAGCGCGGGCGTGCGGGTGAGTGGCTGCTCCTGGGCAGGGGCTACACGGGGACTCTGCTCCTGGAAGCTGCCCGCTTGGCAGGCCGAACAGGAATTTCCCATCTGGCTTGGGTTTCCAAGTATGTGGAGGCTTGATCTTGTCTTCTGGGCCTTTTGTTACCATTTGTGTTGGTGGTTTGTGGCCTAGTAGGACTTCATGAGGCTGCAGCTGAACTCTGTGGGGGAAACTGGTGTTGCTGGACCTTGGAATGAGGCCTGGAGGGGAAACAGCTTTGTCCCCCTTCCCACTCAAAGCAGACTATGTTTCCCTGCAGTTAAGGAGCCATGCTACAGGCAAGAGGCTACTGCACCTCTGTGGTAGCCAGGGCAGAGATCTTGACAGTGGGGCTGCAAGGAGTAGAAGGACTGTTCCTGCTGGGAGGACCTCCCTGTGACATGCTTCACTTCCTTCCAGGACAGCGACTGGGTGGTGGTGAAGGAGCCCATCATCAAGCTGGCTGCTATAGACAATGGTTTGGCCTTTCCCTTGAAACACCCGGACTCCTGGAGAGCATGTGAGTCCCTCAGGCTATGCCAAGGCACCATGGCAAGCCACACAACTCCATGCTTGGGAATCCTCCTCAAGGACTGTAGAGGAGAGGGGTCAGGCTGTGCCTCTGCAACTTCTGGGTTCATGGGCAGCTCCTCAGCAGAAACTAGAAGGCAGATGCTGGACCCTGTGTCCCAGATGCAGGGAATCTAGCACCCAGGGGCATGTAGCACCATGCATTGCTTTCCCCAATTCTAATGTCCCCTGCTTCCTCCCACAGATCCGTTCTACTGGGCATGGCTCCCCCAGGCCAAAATCCCCTTTTCACAGGAGATCAAGGACCTGATTCTTCCCAAGATCTCAGACCCCAACTTTGTCAAGGACCTGGAGGAAGATCTGTATGAGCTCTTCAAAGTGAGCTGGAGGAGTGGGTAAAGATGATGTGGGAGGAGGAAGAGCGGGAGTGGTGTTGGGGGAGCTCCCTGTCAAGGTTGCAGGGATAGAAAGGTGGTCAAGCTCCTGACAGTGTTTCTGGGCTGAGGCACAGCAGGGTTATCCTTCTGCCACGAGCTGAAGATTCAGTGTGGAAGAAACAGGAAACTCATGGGACAGGACAGGAGGAGGGGCTTACTTGGGGAATAGGCATCTTGTTCACGGCATGAAGCAGTGGATGGATCCCATTGTGTTCTTTGCTCTCTCTCTCTTGCAGAAGGACCCTGGCTTTGACAGGGGACAGTTTCACAAGCAGATTGCTGTCATGAGAGGCCAGGTAAGCTGTGCATAGGGAAGACAGATGGCAGGAAGGGTGCTGGAGTGGATACTCTCTGTTGCTCTGGCCTGGCAGCTCAGGCATTGCTCTGTTGTGCCATACAGATCCTGAACCTGACTCAGGCATTGAAAGATGGGAAGAGTCCACTGCACCTGGTTCAGATGCCACCTGTGATTGTGGAAACAGCGCGTTCCCACCAGCGCTCTTCCAGTGAGTCCTACACGCAGAGCTTCCAGAGCCGGAAGCCTTTCTTCTCATGGTGGTAGCTGTGGGAGCCATGGGCAGGGCTTGGCCACCTCGGACTAGCACTGCAAGAGGAGCTGGGCCACTGCTGGCTCCTATGGCTGGGACTTGACCTTCAGGGTAGAGCGAGCAGATGCGGCTGGAGGAACCTGCAGCTGAACTGGAGGAGCCAGGCAGATTGGGCA
Organism: Callaeas wilsoni; assembly: GCA_013398955.1. Lineage (NCBI taxonomy): Eukaryota > Metazoa > Chordata > Aves > Passeriformes > Callaeidae > Callaeas > Callaeas wilsoni. The sequence continues at coordinate 5,910 of VWPU01026167.1, forward strand.
TGGTCCCTCCCCAGCTCCATTGGAAGTTGGTGCCCTGCCTGGGGTAGAGGCCAGGGGGAGGTATGGGAATCTGCTAGGAACTGTGGCATGGCTGGGACCTTGCCCCTGCCTCCGTTCCTTGGCCTGCATGCAGTTCTGAGCACCCCTGCTTGAGGCTGGGATGAAGAGGCTGCCTGAGCCAGGATCCGTCCAGCCCTTTACAACAGCCACTGGCCCTTTTTTCCCCCACGATGCCAGCTGCCAGGCTGGGAAGGCCTTTAGCAGGTGATACCACTCCGTTTCCCTGAGGGTGTGCTGTAGTACTCCTCCACTGTCCCTCCGTGCCCCAACCCCGTGCACACTGCTTTCCTCAGGGGGAGTTCCTGCTGCCCACTGGTGTAGCAGGGACCGCAATGAATGGCTGTTCTCTGGCTAGAGGCTCGAGGAGGGGACATAAGAGGGACAACACATGGGACTGGCTTGGGTGCAGTTAGACACTAAGGGGAAAAAGGCGCTGGCTTGTCCCTGTGAAGAGCAGGCAGCTTTGCAGAGCTCTCCCATGGGAGCTCTCCCCTTCTGCCCCAGTCCATTTCTCCTGCCTGGTCTCCATGGCTGCTCTCGCTTGACTTTTTCCCCTCTCCCAGCAAGCTCCCTGGCTGCTGTGCAGCCAGCATGGTGCCAGCCTTGTCTTTGCCTAGGGGACCCTCTTGAGGGGCAGGGGCTGCCAGGGAAGGGCTGGAGGGGCTCTTCTGCCACACAGGTGGGAGCACTGGGGGAGCAGGATGGACTCCTGGCAGCCCTGGAGCTGACAATCTCGCAGGCCTGCTGTGGGTAGGGGAGACAGGGAGCCCCTCTCTCACCGGCAGTTGCTGAGCATGTATTGTATAAAACAGTACCAGGGCTGCTGCCTGCACCCGCTTGCCTTGAGCTGTGGCTTCTCAGGCTGCTGGGGAAAGTTGGTATTGGGTCTTGCTGTCCTGTTAGCCCATCTTTGGGGAGTGAGTGGGATGAAGGCAGGTGAGCCTGGGAAGGTAGAGCAGCTGCTTTGTCTCCTGCAATGGGGAGGGGGCTTAGCACTGGCTGTGTAAGCTTCAGAGGGGGCAGCAGTGGAGATCCCAACTCCCTGGCCAGGCTCAGCTGCATTTGACTGACCCAAAATGTATTGTTCTACTGCACTGTAGAAATGTATGTAATGTATTTAAACCATGCAACCGTCTGAATAACAGAGCTGCCATTCAGCTGGCTACATCTGCGCCTCTGCAGCACCCTAGAGCAGGTCGGGGCTCCTCAGCCTGTGGCTGCTATCCATATGTACCTGCACAGGGATGCCCTGGCCTCCTGCAATTGCTGGAGCTGCTGCCAGACAGAGTCCCTTTCCTGTCTGCTCATGCTGGGCATTGAGGGCAACCAGCTGCCCAGGCTGTCCCTTGGCATCCTGTGTCTGCAGGTCCTGCTCCAGTCTCTCCTGGGCTCAGTGGCTCTTGGAGCGGGAGCTCTGGAGGCTGGAGATGAGGCTGCCTAGCTGCTACTTCTCCTCCTTGAAGTGGCCACATTCAGACTGCAGGGCTGCTTCCTGTAGCTGCTTCTCCTCCTTCAACCACAGGACCATGGCCTGGAGCCTTGCTCTTTTGGCAGCGAGGCTGGACACCTCCTGCTTCAGCTCCTTCAGCTTCAGAATGTTCCCCATGACTTCTCTGTTCTCCTGAGCGCTACACTCCTCCAACTTGGCCAGCTGGTCTTCCAGCAGAGAAATATTTTCCTGGAGAATCTCTATTATCTCTTCCAAGCATTCCTTCTCCTGAAGGGCAGCATGTAGCTTGTTCTTCAATTGTCCCTGTGACTGTGCCAGGGCAGTTACTGTGTGAGTGACTGTGCACTGGAACAGATTGCCCAGAGAGGCTGTGGAGCCCCCCCTCACAAGAGATATTCAAGAACCATCTGGATGCAATCCTGTGACGTCTGCTCTAGGATGACCCTGCTTAAGTGGGAAGGTTGGACCAGATGACCCACAGGTCTGTTCCAACCTGACTTGTGGTGTGGGGCTGTTCCCCTTGCACTTGATGCCGTACAACAGCCTGGACCATGGTTCTGCCATTCAGGGGTGGGCAGGACACAACCAGAGCCTGACCCAGCCACCACTGTCCACCCTTTATTAACCATTCATTGCACCCTGCCCAGTACACTTAGTGTCCTTGGAGAGCTGCTCTCCACGGCCCAGCTGCTCAGCACTGCTACATGGACCCCGAGCCCGTCCCGGCCCCGCAGTCACCCTCCAGCTTCTTCTCCGTGATCCTACGGGCAAGAGGTGTGTGTTAGCGGCGTGGCCCAGCCGCGCTTCCCCCGGTTGCCCCGCCGCCGCCGCACCTACCGAAGCTGTTCGAAGCGCCGTAGCGCTGCTATCCCACCGCCGGGCTGGGCTGTTCGCCGTCGCCGGAGTCGCCGCAGGGCCCGCGCCATGCGCCGCTGGCCCGCGTACCGCCAAACGAGGCAGGCGCGTTCCTCGGGCTGCTCGGCCCCGCCGCTCCGGAACAGGCTCCGCAGCTCTCGCAGCCCCACGCCCTGGAAGATGTTGGCCGAGGCCCGCTTACGGGCGCGGGCTGCGGGCGCCGCCCGTCCCGGAGAGTCTCTCACCACCGAGGCCGGAGTGCCCATGGCCCTGGCCGCTGCGGGCACCGAACAGTCGGCGTCAGGCTTCAGTCTCGGCGCCCGGTCCGGTCCGCCTCCTCCGGGATCCGGCGCAGATGCCCGATGAGGAAGGGGGGGCGTCGGGGGAAGGGCGGTCCAGGACGCCGGGCAGGGGGCCAGCCGCGCAGGCGGGGCCGCTCGGGAACGCGGGAGACGCCCCGGCTCGGGCCGGGGCACGCAAGTCCGGTCCCGCCCTGCCCGGGGCGCTGGGCTCCGCCGTGACCCACTTTCGCTCAGACGCCGCCCCGAGCCCACCGGCCCCTCGCACAGACCTGGCGGTGGCGGCTCCGCCTGGTGCCCGCTGCGTTCCCGGACCCGCTTCGCGCCACAGCCCCGGGGTCCCGCCACAGCCGCGCGCCCCATTCATTCACGCGCTGCGTGCCGCCCCGCCCCCGCCCCGTCGCCAATCCCCGCCTGCCTTCCGCTGCCAGGACCAATCGGCGCCGAGGGGCGCGGCTGCGCCTCTTCGCTGCGGGGCCACGTGGCGCAGATGACGTCAACGGGCGGGGTGCGAGGCCTCGCCCCTGGGCGGGACCGCGCGGCGCAGCACTCCGAGGGGAATCCCGGATGACGTACCGGGAACCCCGGCGCGCGCCCCCCGCCGGCCGCCGCACGGAGTCCCGGTGCGCTGTCGTTGGGCCCCGCTGCCGGCATCGGTCGCTGTCTCCCACGTCCTCCCACCGCCCCTCGCGCCTCGCGTTGTGATCCTCCCCCCCGGCGGCAGCAGGACGGGAGGGGCGCGGCGGTCCCTGCCCGACGGCGCATCCGCGGCGGCCCTCGGGTGTCCGATGGGCTGGCGGGAGGTGCGGCGGGGCGCGGAGGCGGGGCGGAGAGGAGAGAGGCCCCGCGCGGGGAGGACCGCTGAGTGCCAGATGTTTGGCAACGGTCAGGGAGGAAGTCGCTGCCGGGGCCCTGAGTCCCGCCCGAGCCGCGCCGGAGCAGGCAGGGCCGCGCCATGGCCCGCACGGCTCCCCCGACAGTGCCACCGCCCCCGGGGCCGCCGGCCCGCGGCTCCCTCAGCCTTCATCGCGCCTACCTGCGGAGCCCGCTGGGCCTGCTACGCCTGGGGCAGCTGGCGCTGGGCGCTGCCTTCTGGGTGACGGTAGCGGCTCATAAGTACGAGGGAGCGGCCCACTTCGCTCTGTTTGCCGCTGTCCTGGTCTGGCTCCTCACCCTGGCCCTCTTCGGGCTAAGCCTGCTGGGGCGCTGGGAGCTGGTGCCCTGGCTGGGCTCCCGCTGGCTCCTCACCAACCTGGTGCACGACCTGGCACTGGGTGTGGGGCTCTATGCAGCTGCCACTGGCATCATGGGTCACAAGGCCAAGCAGAGAAGCTTTTGCAACCTGCCGGGCTACAGCCAGCACTGCCTCTACAGTGCCTACCTGAGTGCCTCCATCTGCGGGGGCATCACTGCCTGCCTGTACCTCTTCTCCGGGCTCTATTGCCTGTCACGGCGTTGCCAGGACCAGCGAGACATCATCTGAGATCCCGTGCCACTTGGCTCCCCTTCTCAGCCACCGACGGAACACAGCCTGTCTTCGGGATGAAATGACCCTGCTGCCCCATCCCCTCCTGGCTGACTGCACTGCAATTCCTCCAGAGACTCCTGCACAGACGGACGGACGGACAGGCCTTCGCCGAGCACGGCTTCCCCTGCAACGCACCGAGACAGCATGGACACCCAGCCACTGCACAGGCCCTTTTCCCACTCCTGGACAGACGTAGACTACTGCAAGTGGAAGGACCCAAATGGAGAGCCCCTAAGAGGGATACCAATCTTTGGGAGACCCCCTAGGACTCCAGCCAAAATCCCCTGCCCCTGGTCTTGCAGATGCTGCATGCTCAGGTGGGTGCTGACTTTTCCCTGGGGTGGAGGGAGACTGGCCTGGGAGAGCTGAGCTGGGGACAGCAGTGTCTAGTGGAGTTGGATGGGCATAAACCACCCTGACGTGCTGGCAGCCCCGTCTTGCCATTCCAGCTGCATGGCGCCTCCACAATTTCCTAAGGGAGGCTCTGAACTTGGCTACCCCAGCCTGGGCCCCTCCTTCTGTCTGGCCTGAAAACATCCTTCATCTTATTGGAGCCCAAAAGAGCTCAGCACCTCCCTGGCCTGCACTCTGGGGGTGTGGAGACACCTAGATACTGCACAGCCAGATCAGCATCACCTCAGTCCTGTTTGGAGATTGAGCAGGGCAGCAAGGCCTCCATTGCTGCAGAGCGAGGGGAAGGACAAGTGGAGCTGTAACCTGGTCTCTGACGCTGGGCAGGGGGTAAATTCCTCCAGCCCTGGAGTTTTTACAGTCCTGGGATGGGGCCAGGTGCCCAGGGGTTGAGGGGAGCCAGTCATGGGGTTGTTCTCTCCTCGTGCTGTCCTGCAGAGAGGTTTCTGGCTCCAAGCCACCCAGAGCCACTGAACCAGTCCTGGGGCCAGGCTACTCCAAAAGGGACAGAAACAGCCTCGCTGGTGGTTCTGGAGACCAGCCTGCAGCCCTGCCTGTCTCTGCTGCACTTGGTTTATCATCCTGGAAAATTCTCATCTCCGAACTCTCTGGGACTGGGCAGTGCCTGGAGACTGTGGTGAGGTGAACGGGAAAGGTGAGCATTGCAGCATGGCAGTGCTAGGCTGTGTTGGCACTCTGGCCACGGGGGAGCTGGGGCCAGGCATTTTGAGAGCACAGCCTATCTTGGAGAACAGAAGAGGACACTGGCACTGGAGCCAGCCCAGCCCTGGATCAGCCTCCACAACCCACCAGGTGCCAAGCCCTGAGGAGGCCATGTAGGGCTGACTAGAGAAATGGGCAGCCAGAGACAGAATTTTTGGAGCAGCACCACACTAGGGCTGCCCTGCCAGAAGCCCTCCTCACCCTGCCTGGAGGCAGGTCCTCTCTATTGCTCCCAGTGTGAGGGAGGGTCTGCTCTAGTCTCTGTGTAGACTCAGATCAGTGAGATGGGTGTCCCCAGCAGCTAGCCACAGCTGCCTGTTGCCTGGGGTTCCCTGGAGCCTTTTTTGAGGTGGAGAGCAGCAGCCATGATTCCCCTGGGAGCTTGAAGGGGTCTCAGTTGGTTCTGGGTCACCTCTTCCATCATGATGTGCTGTCCCAGCAGATACCCCATCATGCTCAGAGGCCCTGCCAAGCCCCTGGCTATGTACCCTTTCCCTGGGTAGGACATGCTGTCTTTGCCCTGTGTCAAGGCTGGTCCCTGACACCGCCTGCCTCTGCCTACTCTGGTGCAGCCCTTGGCCCAGGCTGTCCAAAATGCCCTCGGTGCTTCTGCCACCACAAGTGCCTTTCCCTGGCTTTCTGCAGCCCTATCACCAGCTCTATCCTCCTACAGCCGCCTTTCAGGTTCCAATGGATTCACCTTCCAAATAAAGCAATATTGATGCTCACTGGGTGTGTGGGGCTTTGTGCTGGGGCTGGGATCTGCTGGGTGTGAGGTCTGAGCTGAGGGCACACCCAGCTCTGTAGCCCTGCACCCTGGGGCCTCTCTGCTTGGAACCTCTAGCCATGGTCATGAAGTCCTGGGGTGCTCTAGGGTCAGAGGCAGGCTCCCTTGTGCTGAGCCACTGCTCCTGCTAGAGAGGCTTAAGCCTCTGCCCTTGGGGACAGGGGCTATCCCTGGCCTTGCTGCCTGTCCAGAGACAGGGCACAGCCTGATGCTCATGTGAGGTTCCTGACAGAGCAGAGGGAGGCCAAGTCCACAGGGCTCTGTGGCTATGGGATGCACTGAGGACAGGATGTTGTTGCATTCCTAAGGGCCTCGTCACTCCATGCTGAAAGGGCCCTCTGTCCCAGGGCCAGGGCACCGCTGGGCAGTCATGTACACACTGACTGGCCCTTGGTGGGTAAGAGGCCAATGGAGGGCTGCCAGCATCTCCGAGGACTGGCTTCAGCTCTGGGACACACTCTTGGGACAGGCTTGAGTCTTGGACCTGGACCCACAGCTGGGGTGTCACTGGATCCCCAGCCCCCTGCCCATGGGACACATGCCCTGTTCATCAGAGGCTGCAGGCAGCCGGCAGCATCACTGAGCCCTCATTGTCCAAGAGCCAGCATAGGGTTATAACAAGGTTATAACTTTTGGCATCAGACGAAGCCCAGGATCCCCAGAGCATCCCTGGGAGCCAGCATCCCTGCTCTACTGCAAGCACCTTTTAGGACAGCCCGTGGTGCCCGGAGTGGTGCTAGCAGGGCTGCAGGCTGCTGGGCAGGGCAGTGCCAGTGCACCCAGAGCTGGGCTGCTTTGGGGGCATGGAGGGGCAGCGAATGAGCGGCCAGCCATGCTCACGGGTTTGTGAGGAACCTGCTGCTCCCTTCCAGGGACTCCGGGTGTGGGGCTGCTCTCTGGTCTCTCCTCGGGGAGAGGTGGCCCAGCAACGGGCTCATAGGGACAAACCCACCGTGCCCGACACAGCTGGCCATGCCGAGACCCAGACTGGGACTGAGCCCTGAACCAGGATTAGACCCGGATCCAGGCTGTGACTGAGCCCTACACCAGAGCAGACCCGAATCGGGGCCGGGCCGGCACGCTGAGCAGCCCCGGGCCAGGGCCGATCCTCGTGTCTAGACCGGACCTACCGAGGCTCCGCCTCGAGCCTCACGCCCAGCGCGGCCGCAAGACCAAGCACGGAGCCTGGCACCCAGCGCGGGCAGAGCCGGGCGGGCCCGGGGCGCGGAGGCGGCGCCGAGAGCGGCCCGAGAGCAGCCCGAGGGCGGCCCGCTGTCCCC
>VWPU01026175.1:0-16891 GCA_013398955.1 Callaeas wilsoni
CGGCCCCGCCCCACCCCGCGGGCGGTCACTGCGGCGCAGTCGCGGCGCCGCCATCGCGGGCAGATGCAGGCGATCAAGTGTGTGGTGGTGGGCGACGGGTGAGTGCGGGAGGGGCCGCCCCGGCCCCCGCAGCCCCGCACCAAACGGGCCCGGCGGCTCCGAGGGAAGGAGGGAGGGCTGTCCCGGGCCTGCGTCCCGGGAGGGCTGCTCCGTCGGCGGGAGGCCCCGCGCCAGTGGGCGAGGCTCGGCCTTGCCTTAATCGACGAGGGCCTGGCTCGGGTGGGGCCGGGCCGGGGGCGGCGGGAGCGGGGCCGGCGGGCCCAGGCGCCCTTGTGTCCTGGCGGGAGACTGGGGCCTTGTCGCGGTCCGCGCAACCCTGCCCTCCTCCTTCCCTAGTTCATCAACTTGGGTGCTGCCTGGGTAGCAAACACAGGCTTCTCTTGGGCTTTACGTCGGCCTCCTTGTTTTATTTAGGTGCCAGTATTTCGCTGTATTTCATTGTACATGCTTGATTTATGATAGAGTCCTCCTGGAAATCTTGATGTTCGCAGGTCTCGTATGTCCTTTTGTTGATTGTTCTGAGGTGAAAAGCGTTGCTCTCTCTGATCTCACCATGTGCTCCTTGTCACCCTTTTTGCTTTTTTCTTTAGGCTCTTCCTATATGCCTTTTTCTGGGAACACATCTGCCTGCAAGATGCAGGCATGCACTAGATTTATGCTGCTTTGTAAGTTTCCTAGCTCATCCTGCATATTTTTCCTCACAATTCCCGTTTACTTTTCTGATCATCTCAGCATAACCAGAGCTGAGGTCCTCAGACCTAAATGTGAACTGGACTTCCCCTTTGTCATGCATGCCACCCCCTCAAATACACATATGCAGTTAGGCCTTGCAGGTTCCAGCCTGTGGGGGCTAAAGAAGGGAGTAGGAGAAAGCCAGCCACCCAAACAGCACAGCCTTATTGCAGAGGGGAGAGGAATGACTGGGAGTACAGGATGTTGGAAATGGAGTTCAGCTGAAGGTTTGCTGTCTAGTATTTTGCCTTAAGACCAAATCAACAGTGCAGACTAGAAGAAGTTGGAAACACATAGATGCAGATGTGTTCACAAAAACACAAGTTTTTGTGAATTACAAGCTTTCCTCTTTGGTGGGCAGGAGAAGTCACAGTTCAGGAGGAAAGTTGGACCAGTCAGCATAGTGGTCCATGATGAAACGTCTCTCTTCTCAGACCGACGGGACCTCATCCAGAGGAAAAGTTGTAATAGTGGTTCGTTCTCTCTGTGCTTTCTGTCATCCTGGTGCATGCAGGGGACTGTCAACTCTCTTTCTCTCTTCTGACATCTTTTCTTTCATCAGTCTGGTTGCAGAATTGGGTAGGGGATACCCAGTTCTGCTAGGTATTCAGCTTCACCCAGGCACCTCACAGCCAGCTTTCCCTGGCACTGGCACTCACTATCTTTTTCTGGAAGGTTGTCTGCAGTTCACAACTTTCTCAGTGATAAAGAGGTTGCTCACACTGCTGGTACTCCTCTGTTCTTACAGTGAAGCTCTCTGTTAGGAAATCTGCAGGACTGGTTAAAGTCTGTGTGCTTATGCTATTGCCAGCCAGGCCTGTCCTGGCCCTTGCCAGCTGCCACTGCTGGGCTGACCAATCCCACTAACCTTCAGCAAAGCTCTGAGCTGGTATTTTAATCCTTCTTCACTAATCTTTTTCCAAACTGACAGCGGTCAATTTTAAAGTCCATTTTTAAAATGGATACTTATTCTTTCCCCTTTGGATTTATTGTTACTGAATTCCTGTATCTGAGGAGCTTGCAGAATTCTGCATTGTTGCATGTATTTTAACCTCACTGTTTATCCATTTTGTTAAATTACTATGCATCTGTTGAGCCCAGCACACAAGCCTGATTTATTCCCTTTCTTGGTTCGTGGAACAGCTGTATTTTGACTGATGTCTTGCTGAGGGCTGAATGGGTAGGGAAGAAGAGTGGCAGAGGGCAGGGTCAGGAAGCGCTCAGGCAAGGTGCACCTTTTGAGCTCAGGCCATGTCTGTGACAACTAGGGAATTCCAGCCTGCAACAGGTTTGTTCTCTCACACGGTAACTTTTTACCTAACCTTGTATTTTCATTGGGGAAGGGTGAGTTTTACTGCCTTAGTGCTCCATGCTGTACTCTTCTTTATGCTTGTTACTCTTACCCTCTGCAGAGCTGTAGGGAAGACCTGCTTGCTGATCAGTTACACCACAAATGCCTTTCCGGGAGAATACATTCCCACCGTGTAAGTAATGGCCTTGGGCTTCAGTTGCTTTTTAATCTGTATGCATGTGTGTGAAGTTGGGGTTGTATGTGGGGAGGTGGCTGTTGCAAATCAGACTGTGAACTTCAAAGGTGAGGATGATGCTGTGGCTGTGGCTGTGTGTGTGAGGAAGACAGATTGTCCCCACTGGAACTGTGCTGCAGTATCCTTTCCTGATTCACTGCCCCTTTGAATTCCGTATAGAGATGTGAAGGTCACCACAAAATTGTCATTGATGGGGACTCCTCATTGGCAGGTTTGATAATTATTCTGCCAATGTGATGGTAGATGGAAAGCCAGTGAACCTGGGCCTCTGGGATACAGCAGGGCAAGAAGACTATGACCGACTGCGGCCTCTTTCCTATCCACAGACGGTGAGTGCTGGGCTTGGACTGGCTTGTGACTGCTCCCTCTCAGAGACAGGGAGGCTCCCAAGGACAGGCATGCTTCTTTCCTTTGAGGAAAGTCTAAGTTCCTGCAGCTACACTCATAATTCTAGTTGGTTAAGAAGTATCACAGCTGATTTTCTCCTAAGAGATTGTCCTGTTCTAGTCTCTGCTTTGTAATGGTCTTTGAAGAGTTATGGGTGCCCCAGGGAGGCTCAAGTAAAAGGGATGCTGTAGGGCTGCTGTGCAGCGTAGCCAGTTCCATATTCCCATTCTCTTGCAGCAGGACAGATCCCCTTTGGGCTGCTATAGGAGTGTTTCTGGGTGTAGCAGTTCCTAAGCAGCTGTGCTGCTGGTGAAGCCCTTAGCACTGCTAAGATGTTTGAGGCCTCAGGCTCTTAGCATGCAGAGCCCAGCATTGTGAAAGAAGATGTAATCATACACTCAAAGTCCATTCCTTCCCTTTCTGAATTAGTTTAACACCCTTAATGGGGAAGAATTTCTTAAAGCCGCAGCAGTACTTGCTTGTGGGAGGAGGTTGTCTTTGCTCTAGGTCCCTCTGCAGCCTCCCTCCACTCTAGCTGTTTCTTTCTGCACAGCTGACCCTCTTGTTTCTGCACAGGATGTTTTCTTGATCTGCTTCTCCCTTGTGAGTCCAGCCTCCTTTGAGAATGTCAGAGCTAAGGTAAAGTATTCTCCTCCTGGGTGAAACAGTAGAAGGGAAGAACCAGTGATGCTCCTTGTCCCACCCAGCACCAGACCTACAAGCCCAAAACTTCAAGCAGTAATATTTTGGTGAGGGAAAATCATAGTCTGCAGGTTTTAAGTGGGGCTTACTTTTTATTCATGACTTCTTTGGCTGAGTTACTGCCTTTCTGAATCTGCATTTTAAGATAAGGGATGTCTTAGAAGCTAAAATACAGTTAAGGGAAGCGCTGTGTGCAGAGTTGGCTGGCAATGTCTGTCAGGATTCTGTGTCTCAGTGCCTTCATTATCACAGCTGCACCAGTCTCTTCTTGCTGAGCATATTAGAACTGTAGGCAGCAGTATCCTTCCTGTTCAGGTGTTGCAGCCATGTTAGTACTAAACCTCTTCATTCCCAATAGTAGGAATGCATCCTCATGGTTATGGCCACTCATATAACCACTTTTCTTATCATGCCTCTCTGTTTCAGTGGTACCCAGAGGTCCGACACCATTGCCCAAATACACCTATTATCCTGGTGGGCACCAAGCTGGACTTGAGGGATGATAAGGACACCATTGAAAGGTTACGTGATAAGAAACTGGCCCCCATCACCTATCCCCAGGGCTTGGCCATGGCTCGGGAGATCGGTGAGTCTCATGAGCAGACAGATGTTGGTGGCATTGCACTTTGTGAGTGGGTGAGGGACAGTGTATGGTGGTAGAACTGGAGTGGTTGAGCTGGAGCTCTCTTTCCCCAGGGTCGGTAAAGTACCTTGAATGCTCTGCCCTGACGCAGCGGGGCTTGAAGACGGTGTTTGATGAAGCCATCCGGGCTGTGCTGTGCCCACCGCCTGTGAAGAAGCCTGGCAAAAAGTGTACCATGTTTTGAGGGCTGTGGCCTAGGTGTTGGCTCAGCATGCTGTCATCCTCTGACAGATTGCATATTAAGCTGGGTGTTTCTGAAGGGGGCTGGGATGTGTAGGGCCCTTCATCATGTACGAAGTCAGTGTTTTTTAAATGTCTCTTTGATTTAACGTCAGTGTTGATGTGAAGGGGCAGTGGGGGCAGGAGACCAGCTGGGGACTATACAGCCCCCAGGGGAGATACAGCGGGGAAGGCAAGGTAGCTCCTTCGGGCAACAGGCTGTTTTGGCTCTCCTGAACTCCAAGTGGAAAGGGCTGAGACATCCATCCTGTTCTGGAAACACCTGTTTTCAACCTGCAGGTGAAACAGGTGGTGAACATCCTGGGAGTGGGGAGAGAGCTGATTTCAGTGGTGCTGAAAGACAAGAATAGCTGGGAGGGCGGTAGGGTCTCCTTGCCCAGCCTGCTGTGGCTAACAGTTAACAAACTGGTGCTCTAGCAGAATGTTCCTGAGACTGTTAAAGAAATCATAACCAGCCCTGGAAGGGGTCAAAGTAAATGAGAAGCTGAAAAACTAATCATTAGGTGCTTTATCGGGTACTAGCCAAACTCTGTGAGTGAAACAGCTCTGTGCAATCAATGCATTTGCCTTTTTGTGTGCACACCCTAGGACAGCATGGTGCTGCTCCCCCCCATTAGTCTTTAGCAGGGCCTCCCCCCAAAATCCAGTCTCTGCAGAGCAGGGCTGGGGTTGTTGCCTCTATTTTTTTTTTTCTACTAAAGACAGCAAAGGAAGCAATGAGGAGTCTGCTAACTTCTTTCCCTTCCCACTGAAAATGCAGACAGACTCTGTGGATTTGGTTGGAACAGGGAGAGCTTCTGAAGGGTTGTGGGGGGGGAACAGGGTTGGAAGAAAGGTCCAATTTCTAATCATCATGTAGAGTGACAAGATAAAACCTTATTTGGTGCAATAAACATTCTCCATGAAGGCGTATGTGAGCTTTATTATATAGCAGCCTTGCAATGCTGATTTTCTGCCTCACTTCTAATACAGTCTTCAGCCCTGCTGCCCCTCCAGCAGGAGGTCTGTGTCATTGTTTTCTATCCAGTTTACATCTAGGCAGTACTCATATGAAATTGAGGCCAGGTGTGAAATGCAGGTGTCAGCTTAGGAGACAAGAAAGCCTCCATCAATCATCAGTGAGCTGCCAGTTGTCATAGCACTCTTGTCACTCAGCAGGAAGAGAATGCTGTTCACCACATCATCCACCTCTGCAATCAAACACAGAGAACATCTGATGCCCACCTCAAATTGTACCAGAAAAACAAGCACCTAAAAAGGTCTGCCTTTGACCTCCACAGGTAATTAGAGCAGGAGAGTGTTTCTGCCTTCAAACTGTGCTTGATGAAGTGTCCAGGACAGTGTGACTGAAAGCTGGACATCAAAGTGTCCTTGTGATCAACTGGTGCTTAGGTCACAGCAAACACCCAGTCAGGTTTATGAACAACACAGTAACTTGTCCCAAGATGAGGAGGCTGTAGAAGAAGCGAGAGGAGGGTTGATTCTCACCCTGTCCTGATCAAATGCTTCAGGAATTCAGCCAAAAGGCATTCAGCAGAGCTGTCACTTCGCCCAAAAATCAGCAAAGTACTTCTGGCTGTGATGTCAGTGAGAAGGAAGGCTTGGAGAAAACACGAGAGCACAGCCTGGGAACAGACCTACATCACTGACCTGCAAACTTTCCCAGGGGAATCCGATTAATCATGGCAGCAGATTTCTGAGGGTCACTCCAGTTAATTCTCCCCATGTCGGTCATAACCACGGTGGGGTTCACAGTGTTCACCCTAATCTGAGACGAGGAGCAACAAACAGTCTAACCCAACAGCTGTGGTTGTGCTCAGGTTCAGCACTTTCCTCTCACAGACTCCTACCTTGTGGGGTCCTAGTTCCATTGCCATTACTTTGCTCAGCATATCCAAAGCACTTTTTGTGGAACCTTTAAGAGAAGAGAAGAACAGGAGGTATTCAACTGCATAGCACCTGGTCTGGAACACACAGGTATTTCACTTCCCAAAACCAGCAGCCAGCAGCTTGGTGACTATGCGTCTCCAGCTGGTCGAAACTGAGAGGGGCACTGCTAAAGCTGCACACACTTACAATAAACAGCATGATCCTTCAGCGCACGCTTCGATGCCTGGCTGGAGACATTCACAATAGCCCCTGGCACCCCCTGTGCAATCATCTGCCGAGCAACTATCTGGGAGGGGGAAGAGAGGAAACAAACAAACAAAAAAAGAATGCCAGAATCTTAACAACAGAAATCATTATTCCACTCCATAGGAATCTTGCTGGGCTATTATAGTAGACCAAAGAACAAAAACATCTGGAGGAAGCAAGTCCTCACTGCCTCCTGCTTACAAGAGACTCAAAGCAAGAGTGTGAAGGGGTTGTACATACAGATTGTTGGATTGACTTGGGACTGCAGTCCTTTCAGCCCCTACAGCGGGCACATACCCCTGCTATGTACAACAATTTAGTCACTGCTATTCATGGAGGCAGCTGCAGTGACAGTTCTTCCTCACCTGGGAAACATGAAGCACAGCCCCAAAATTCACATCAAGAGACCTACAAATAAATCAAATTAAGGTTACAGAGTGGTTGTAGCCCAGCCCACAGAGCTGTTTTGGGAGGCAGCAGAGGAGAAGCGCTGCTGGTCTCTTGGAAACACTGGTGATACTCTAGGACAGGGACAGGAATGCCAAGTTGTCAGGCGAGCCAGAACTGTCAGGTGGGGAACCATCCCTTGGCTGCAAGCCTGTCTCTGTGGGGTGGTGCAGCCATGCATCAGGTACATTTCACGCAGGACTCTGCTCTTATGCAGCCTAATGGAATGCCTCTGTCAAAGTTTAAACAGCCCTGGGCCTCAGCCAGGGCAGATGACTCTTAGGTCAAGCAAACCCTTCACACAGATTTATAAAGCAAAGCTGCCGTAAGGTGGTTAGAGGCAGCATTTCTTCCGTTTGCCACATCGTGCTTCCTTAGTCAGGCTTCCACCTGCCAGTTCTGCAGAATGGTCTTAGTAGAATCCATATGTTTTATGTTTTATGTTCTAGTCACAAACCTTTGTTACAGATTCTCAACAGCCATTTTTAACATAGGGACACAGCATGACCCATTTTGCCAGAAGGACGTGGACTCACCATAGCCTGTATCCTAAAGCATACTCACAACAAAACTATGGAGCTTTTCAGAGAAAAAAGATGTCATGTTATTGTAGTCAGCAAATTTAATTTCCCACTGTGACCCTTTTTTGCTTCCTTACCTGGCTTTGTTGTCTCTCTTTTTGAATTGTCTTAGCAACAACTGCCTTTCAGTTTAACTGAGCTGGAACTAGACTGGAAGCTCTGAGCTTGATGAGCAGCAAAGGCACTCGCCTCCCATGCCAGTGGGATGGCAGGTGCACCCCACCATTCTGGAGGTGACACTGCAGGTTCTAGCTGCTTAGAAATGGATGTAAGAGCCAGTGCTTGGTTTCCTTTTGCTGTTTAAGGGGTGAAAGGTGATGATGTAAAGAATGAACAGACAGTAAAAAAAAGGACATATGCAGTAACAATCGACCAACACTGGGCATTGCTAAAAGCATGCATGTCAGCCTGTCTGGTGTCTGTGCACCAGTTGCTGTCTTTGTTCTTTCCAGCTGCTTCCCCTCTAATAACACCCTTTTCTGGAAAGCTGTGCTGCTGTTTTTGACGTTCACAGCTTTGTGAGGCCTTGGCGGGCATCCGCGGCCTCAAAGCTCCCCGTGGAGCTGCGGTCACGTGCGGGAGCCGCCTGGGGGGCCGGGGCCGGGGCCGGGGCCGGGCACTCACCGCTGCAGGGCCGAGCGCGTCACCTTCAGGAACGACTGCAGCTCCGCCACCGCCGCGTTGTTAACCAGCAGCTCGAACGGCCCCGCCGCGCCCACCGCCGCCTCCACAGCCTCCCAGTCCGCCAGGTCCAGGCAGAGGATCTCGATGCCCGGGCACTGCGGCGAGGGCGGCCGCCGTGGGCGAGAGGCCGCGAGGGAGCCCGGGGGCCCGGTGCGGGGTTACTGGGGCGGGGGAGGAGGGCAGGAGAAGGGGGTCCGGTACCTCACGCGTGAGGCTCTCCAAGTCCGCCGCCGTTCGGCTCAGCGCGGTCACACGGGCCCCGGCCCTGCTCAGCGCCACGGCCACGGCGCGACCGATCCCTGCGGGGAGACGGAGTCAGACCCGCTCCGGCCCGACCCCCGCCCCCGACCCTCCGCCCGCCGTCACCTTTGCCGGCCCCGGTCACCAGGGCCCGCCGTCCGCGGAAGCTGAGATGCGGCTCCATGTTTCGGCTGGACTGTGGCCGGGGCGGGCCCGAGGCCGGGGCGGGGCGGCCCGGCCCGAGAAGGCGGGCGAGCAGCGCGATCTGTCCCCGCTGCCGCGGCCGGACGCGGCCCGTCGCCGAGGGAACGCAGCACGAAGCCGTCTCCAGGCTCATTCAGCAAGACAGGCACACAGAAGTGAAACTTCTTGATTGAAATATCATTTGAGCGACCACAGAAAACCAGGCTTTTTCATCAGACTCTAAAAAGACCTGCCAGCTCTCCCCTCTCGAAGTTGCTGATCAAGATGACAAATGAAGATTTTAATTATCTCAATTCTTTGACGGTACTGTTAATCAGCAGCTGCAAGGATTCTTCTCATCCATATCTGTTCTCCATATCCCAGTCATTGAGCTTACTTGCTCTTTGGCCCTTGGCATCACATAAGCCTGACAGGAGGGCATAGTTTTCTGGAGTAGCAGGTTTATGGTCCGTTTTTGATGCAGAGCACATGTGAAGAAATACGACAAAACACAGCCTTTGACATATTTAAATATTTACTTTATAGAATCACTTTATGTATGAAAAAGTAGTTTGATAAAAAAACTGCATCCTGATAGATCCACACAGCTTATTGTATTCTCAACACAAGAATCCTTGGAACGAGCCTGAACACACTGAAGAGTTTCCTGTTGCCCTGCAGGAAAACATGGTCTTTTTAAGTTCCATAAACACCCTCCCAGCTTTGAGAGCACTGCCTCTTTGGCACACCTAGTGTGAGCAGTGACCACAATGTGAAACTTCTACCATTTAGTTTTGCTGCCATCAATATAAAGCGTTGTAATTTTTTAACTGCAGTTTGCCACAATTGCTGCCCAGTCCCTGCTGTCTGTGTCACCTTACAAGAGGCTGCTTCCAGTGGAAGGGGAAGAAAAGTTTTAACAGAAGAGTTCAGAAGCAGTGCTTGAGGACAAAATCACCTCAAGAGCTCACGAAGTTTCACAGTTTTCTGCTACAGGACATTAAAACCAAGAATCTAACAAGTGTTTTTAAAAAATTACATGGATACCACAAATCTCCAGAACTATTAATGACAAATCATTGAACCACAGGATGCCTCAATTCAAGTTAGCAGAAGACCTAATAAAGAGGTAGAACCTACTATTCCACAAATCCTCCTGTTTTCTGTAACAGGCACACCTGTAACACTGTCAGCCCATTATGGAACAGCCAGTGTGCTAGCTGGGCTTTGATCCTGTTCCCTGCAACTTTCTCATTTCCATACCTCATCATTACCTTAGTACACATGACAGAAAGGAGAAATACAAGAATGAGCTGCAGGACTGTAGGAACTAGCAGTCAGCTTGTTTGCTCCTCAGTGGAACTAACTAAAATCATGCAAAGAGGACAATGTACTGGTAAACACTGAAAGGTTTGTTAAAATGCAGGGAACGCGGTATATTTCAGGAGGCTGACACCTGTGCTAAGTGGCATATTTGAAAACAATACAGGCATTTGCCAGGAAGTGAAGTAACTAGCTGAAGCCCACAGTCCAGCTGAGCACAGCCGTTTAGAAACCTGAAACTTCTGCTAGGTCCACAATCAAGCCAGTAATCACAGTGCCAGCTCATACAATGGCATTCCATTATTCTTCCCTTAATTTGGCCTCAAATTCTAGCATTAAACCAGCAAGTATTTTTTTGTAAGAGTAAACAGTGGTTTTTCAAAGTTATACTTTTATGGTGTTCTTCAGGTCAGGTAGGGTTTTGCACATGGCCAAAGTCTGGGCTAACAAAAAAGTAAACGTATGGAGCCCCATTCTTTCCACTTTCAAAACTAAGTTTACTTTCTTTAAAAAGCACCAGCAGATGATACTGCTAGAGCACTGAACTTCTGCTTGTGAGTGTGCAATCTCCTTTTAGTGACTGCATGAACTATTTGTTGAAATATTAAGGAGTAAAAATAAACACTGATCTTGACTTTTTGGTAATTAAAATATTATCTGAAGAAGCTGGAGTAACCGTGGTCATACAATTAAATATCCTCAGATGATACCATCAAAACCCTCCTCAGTGCATTGCAGCTATCTAGCATTCCTCCCCCCTTCACACAGCTTCAGAAACAGGGCATGTTTTGCCAGCACAAGCTTCTCCAGCTCATGTGACCAACTACCGGCCATGTGGGAGGAACAATTACCATCTTGTCAGGCAAATATTTCTTCAGTATCAAATATCAAGGGAATAGATCATAATCATCAACCATTGCAATTCAGTTGGCACGCAAGCCGGGTCTGACAATTACCTCCACAGGAGGTACACATGGATGACAGGGGAGAATGTACATTGTAAGCAACTTATCCAGTCCTGAGTAAGCTTACCCTCACACAGGGTTTTCCCATGACAAAGGCTTTCAGCCTTGTTTACCCTCGTGATTCCAGGATTTCTGTATTCAGGCCCACTGGAGTTTTAATCTGGCAGGCCACAGAAGCTCTTAAATAATTCTGTTCCCAAGAAAGATGAGTGAAAACTTCCCCTCTCTTGTCACCATGGGGACTGCAGTCTGCTCCAGCACTCCAGCTTCAAGACAGTGGCTTCTAAAAACCCCTAAGGGTATTAAGAACAGTCGCACTCCCAGTACTGCATTTGCCTCAGATGTGCCCAAGATTCACATGACATCAGATGAAAATGTAAAGTGACTCATACACATAGGACTGTGGTCATCTTACGAAGAGCCACTAGACAAAAGAACAAAGATTCTTCTTGGAATATCCCAGGCTGCAGCTGAACAAACCACACCTTACTGCTTTTCTAAACAGAGTCTGTCTACCTCCTTTGTAGATACCACTGGTTGTCTCCCAGAAGAAGAATAAAACCACCAAAGAACTCCACAACTCCTGCCTTATGCAAACTAGCTAAGACACAGGTGTCAGTGGCTGGTCAAGAATTACGACATCTTCTTAGCAGGGCACCAAATAGTGTCAGGATAAAGCAGACAATGGACAGATTTAAATCTATATTAAAAAAAAAAAGAAAGAAAAAGACAGCGTTAGATTGGAATTCGCCATACATGGAACATACTAGCACTGAATGTGTAGCAGTCTGATGGAGCAGAGGGTGGGTCTACCTGCTTTTGGCACAGTAACAAGAGCTGACATGAGAAAATAACGCTATTAGTGGGTCTGATCATCTTACAGATGACAAACATGAACAAGGTAAGATCTTGTTTTGGAAGTGGACACTAACCGGGTTGGATCTTGCTGAAGGCCAAACACTCCTCCCACACTCACGACATTGTGCTTGTTCTCAGGGTCGCCGTAACTCAGGGTTACCTGTAAAAACACATTAAGTATTCAGAAGTTGTAACACTAATGCAGAAAATCAGAGTGGAGATAGCAGGGTTATTAATGAGGTACCAAGAAAGTCTCCGAAGATGCTGTCTAACCTGAACATGGATCACATTTGGAGGACAGCAGTTAGTTCTGACGTAAGCAATGTTGGCACTGAATGGCACTAAGGGCAATGTGGGAGAATACACAGAAGATCTGGAAGTTGCATTGCCCTGAAGGACAAGATGAGTTTCTATTGTAAGCTTTGTAAGGACATTAATACTGCTACTGTCCTGTACCTTCACTAAGTAACACGTTCATCCTCATCAGACATTACCTGAAGTCTGCAATAGCAATGTTTCAGCACAGGGGGAAAATATAAATATCTGCATGTTAAATGGCATAGAAAGGATTGTCATGTTTCAAATCTGGAACAAAATTTAGATCTTTGGAACCCCAGATGAGTGCTGTTCCTCCACACACAAGCACTGCATTAAGAATTTTTCAGGTGTCAAGTACAAGAAGACTTATGTTTTCTTTATAACTGTACATTTCCTGGGTTTTGGGTTAGCTGTCTTCATCTCATGGAACCAATGATCACCAGTGAAACAATGTATTCATGCTACAGTCAAATTCATGAAGGAGATGACATCAGGGTGGAATTTGGCCCCAAGTGCACATTTCTGCTGCCTAATACAGTTGCCAGAAAAAAATATAACCACACAGCATTCAGGGGCAAAACCACAGTCCTGTTTACTTATGGTACCAAGCAGTGTGGGAACGCTGCTGGACGGCCTTGTGGCTCCATCTGCTGCCCGGCAGGTAAAATGTGTCCCACCAATTAAAAAACAACTTGATTTTTCAGAAGCGACTTTAAG
Organism: Callaeas wilsoni; assembly: GCA_013398955.1. NCBI lineage: Eukaryota > Metazoa > Chordata > Aves > Passeriformes > Callaeidae > Callaeas > Callaeas wilsoni. The sequence goes on from VWPU01026175.1 coordinate 12,764, forward strand.
TTTCTTGAGATTCAGACAAATTATTCTTAAAAATGATCAAACATTTAATTATGTCTTAGCTGTTGAAGAAGTACTTACTGTAGCTGCCTTTTTGAACAGCATGAATTAAGACTGAAACTTTGTTAGGCAAAACCAGGAAGACTATTTAGCAAACTTCTACACTTTCTGCTACTGCTAAATGCAAAAAGTCAGGGTTTAGAAGGAGATGGGGAACACCTTACTTAGGCTTCATATAGCAGAATGTGTCCCCAAAGGAGGGGACAGCTATATGACCTGGTTAACTAGGGTGAAAGTGCACTTTTTACCTAAATGAAGGGATTGAGCAGGACACAGCTCTGAGTGAGTCTGCAGATATCCTTCTTTGCTGAAGAGCGCTAAGTCTATGCAGAGTATTCTTTCTGATCAGACTGAGGTGTAATTATAAGAAGAGGACATGAGGCATAGCCCTACCTGCTGCAGCACAGACTCGCCTTGTAGTCTCTGCAGATTTTCCAGGTGGGAATGGAACAACGGGCTGTGTAGCAGCTTCACCTCCAGCAGCCCTTCAATGATGTAGCCAATAGTGCAGTCATCAGGAAGACGCACTCTTTCTGCAGTGCTAATGAAATTGCCCAGGCTGTGACAGAGAGCATAGGAAACAAGCCAAAATGTGTTTTAAAGCCTCCCAAACATGTATCAATGGAGCTCAGCTAGGAACAGTGCTTACCTGGCCCAGGGACTCATCTTCAGGGCAAGACCTCGGCTGATACAGAACCCAGCTCCACCTGTCGCAAACCAGAATTTCACAGTTGTCTTCTGAAGAGCAAAAAGAAAAAACACACAATAGTTACTGATAATCAGCTTTTTGCACTTGGCTGGGCAGGGAAGGGAACTCAAGGTTCTATTTGATATCACATACTACATCTGAGTCAGAACAAGGCTACAGATGAATCCCTATTTGTTTAGGCTGCTGAAAGTGCAGCTAGCTGTTCTCTCAAATGAAGCTATCTTGAAACAGACAGCAGGTGAACCATCAGATTAGCGTAAGGGAGGTAGCACACATGAAATGGAAAATTATAGTCCCACTTCTACCCAATTCCATCTGTCCCCTGTTCTTTTTAAACAAGGGTCATAGCCAGCTCAGTGTTACTGAGGCTATCAAAGGTGGTCCATATATATACTGGTCCCTATTTACATACATATATATATATATATATATATATGGTGGTCCATTTATATTTATATATAGTCTCCAAGGACACTATTTTGTTGTGTGAAGTCTTCCCTAACAAGCTGCTTTATAACTGACTTTCTGGCCGGTGGATTGATATATCTTAAGACCTGCCAGTGCTGGCGACCTGGTTAGGACTTTCTCCTTAGCACATGTATCTTGTGATTGAGATATGTTTGCTACCAGTTCTTCGAAACCTAGTAACCATTTTATATTGCAAATGCTTTATCTATCCAGAAAGCTTTTCTCACCCATCTGAGGCTGGTTCAAGATGATGACAATGTGTGTGACACTGCACTCAAACCAAATAAAAAACCCTTTGAACTCCCACCCAAACTCCCAAGCCCTAAAACAAAGAACACTGCCCCCAAAGCCACTAAAGGAAAAGTAAGAGTCAAGGTGGGGAGGCCCTACTAAGCTCAGTGTGAGGGAGATCACGGATACGTGAGCAAAGGAACAGAAACAGCCAGCCATCCAGGAGACAACCTCCACTGTGCATACATATGCATACAACATCAGAGTGAAGGTGCATTTAACCCAACACCCTGTCTTTGAAAATGACCATCACCAGGTTAATTTCTTGCAGATTAAATCACTTGGGTTTATGGGGGAATCCTATGAATTGTCAAGGTTTTAAAGGCTTAGGTCAAGATGTCTCTCAGACAAACTGCGAACTTTGCTTACTGATCCATCACTCTGGACATGGTCAGCTGCTTCGATGGGATGGTCCAGACTCGGTCGCCCCACATAGACATCCTGGCTGTGTGAGAAGGCAGACAAGAGATGCAGGAGAGTCCGAGGGTTCACATAGTTGTCATCGTCCACATGGCAAAACCATCTTCAAACAAAACAAAGCAAGAAGTTACAGGGACAAAGAAATGAGTTATAGGTTTACAGCTAAGTCTGAGTCTTTCAGGCTTGGAGCAGAAAGTATTTCTTACTGTCCCAAATTAAAGATGAAAGCACCCACAGATGCTAAGTCTGTAAAGAGGCTGACATTAATAACCCCTTTAGATTATAATCCTTTCCACCTTTCAGACGATGCTTGTTTATAAACACTGTTTCATGCTCTGCTCCCTTTCCTGCACTCATCCCTACATTTTAGTTAATACCGCATTCCTTACTGGAACAGAGATGGTTACTCAAGTTTCCTGTGAGCACAGAACTGGAAGAAACAAAGTCAATCAGAACAATGTGTTTCACTTACTTTTGCCCTGATTCCAGGAATTTATCATATTCCACAGACATCTTGCAGCAAAGAGCTTGCCGAGTATGGACAGCGGAACAGTTGGTGTTGATCATATGATCTCCTAGAAGAATAAAGATCAGCCCTTTCAGGTTTGAGAAGCATATGTAGTCAGAAAAAGACTACAAAAGAAGTGCACATTTGGCACTAATACTGTACATCTGAGGTGCACATGGTGCACGCATGGAGAAGAAACTGCAGGACAGGCAGGGCTCACAGGTTATCCATCTGGCATGCAAGCTGCAGAGGTCACAAAATTGTGGGAGTGCATAAAAACAAGTGAGGGCATATAAATAGTGTCATGAGATGTGTGCAAAGGAAATATCTACTATAACTTTGGACCGTGTAAACTTAAGCTTACTAACAAGAAGAAAGGGGGAGCGAAGGTGAACCCAGTATTCTGGAAGTTCCATGAATGTTGCCCAGGTGGCAAGTAGGGAGAAATCTCCATTTTCTCCATCTTAACTTCCCTAATTGCTTGTACAGCATGAAATAAGGACTTCTGTAAAAAGTATGAAAGAAACGAAACTCAGTTATAATAGTCAATTTCCACCTATGCTGCTACACAGCTCACCTGCTTTCAGGCGTAGCTCTCGATCCTCCCAGTCAGTGAATATAAACGTCTGTGGGAGACAAAAATGGCGTGTCCACATTTAAGAACTTCACATTCTAATTTTAAATTTGCTCCTTTTCTGTCAGAATTCGGAATGTTTTGTCTGTCTTGTTAGTTTGTTTCATTGTATCCACTGCAATGGGGGAGGGAGTAGGGGTGCAGAGACCCCAGCAATTTCAACCCCTGCCTTGTTTGTTACGTTTTTTCATTACAAACCAGAAGAGCATCATTTCAATAAAGGAGCCTGTATTTTACCCTCCTTGTCTCAGGGTACAGACAACTCATTTCCAGACAGAAAGGATTTTGGTCTTTTTTGGTAGTACCTCCTCTCTCTGGCTAGGAATCATCCACAGCTATGAAGCAGGTTAAGAAGAAAGAATGCAAGTCAGGGTGGGAAGTGGCAGGTGGTTAACACTGCCTTGTTCCAACTGTTGGACAAAATCCCATTAATATACTTGAACGGACTGAAATTCTGAAACAAGGGCACAAATTTTACATTCTACAGAAAAACTTAGGTGGCTGAACAACTTAGTCCAAAGTATCGGCTTAAATGCATCACTACCAGGAATCTTTCACTATCATGAAAGCACCTTCCACAGTCATACAGAAATCAGCAAACTGTATCTCGTTGGACTACCGATCCCATATTGCAGGTAACTGGCTTAATCAGCAACGAACTCTTCTGGAAGCGTGTTCACACCAACCGTTTATATAAGACGACCTTCCATAGTCTTAGAAAGAAAGCCGCTTTTAACACAAGCAAGAAAAAACTCCGTGAGAGTGCAGCAGCTGCCCTGGAAAGCGCAGGGCCGAGACTCACGGCGGCCCGTCCCTGTCCGCCGGCGAAGTCTCACCTGTCCCCTCGCCTGGGAGATCCAGGTTTGGAGGAGCAAGTCCAGCCGGCTCTTATGGTACTTCCTCGTGGTCTTCACCGCAATGAAGATGTCCTTCAGCTCTAGGCTCTCCCTGGCCGAGCTGCCGGCAGCCCCAAGGCGGCCTCTCCGCGCAAGCTGCGGGCTACCCGCGAGGCCTCCGCCTCGGCCGCCGGCTCCGGGCCCG
>VWPU01026177.1:0-21458 GCA_013398955.1 Callaeas wilsoni
CAACAAAACAAAAGAAGAACTAAAACCCCTACAGTGTCTCTCCCTCCCTCTGAGAGTAACAAATGACCTTATTGTTTCTTGCTTTGCTGACACTTCTGCCCTCAGCTTTTGAGACGCTAGTAGACTATTCTTTTGCACAGATTAAAACCATTATGTTAAATTCTGAACAAATGATTCACACTCAGTTTGAAATTTGCTGCCTGTAGAAATCCCAGGAAACCTATGCATCTAGAACAACTTTGCCTTGTTGCTTTTTTTTTACTAGCTATATTAGTTGGTTAGCTAAAAATTTTTACAGATCTTCCCAAGTTTTTTAAGCAAGTTTGAGACACTTTATTGAACAGGTATTAGAAAAGAAATTGATGTCTTCGCTACTGAGTTGAAGTAATCGGAAAAGAGGGAAGATCATTGGAAATAAGAAAACACTGCAAGGGGTTCTGAGTGTGTTGTTCTTGACATAAGGTTATGCATTAGATAACGTCAGTTGTTTGAATTGTAGCTACCCTACCTTGTATTTTATTTTTTTTTTTCCTTTGAAACAGAATAATTTAGCACTTTCTTCAGTGTGTTTGGTACCATGTGTAACTGCCAGCACTGGCTGTGCTGCTGGAGTCAATTACATGCAGAGGCTGGAAAGCTTTCATTAGCTGGAAAGCAAAAGTTGGCCAGCTGGGATGCTTGGCTTGTGGTTGGAAGCAGCCTGAGAGGCACACGGCTGGTTAATGGTATTAAGCTGTTCTCTGGATCTCTCACCCACTGCCGCATACAGGTCAGCAGGCAGGACACGCGAGGCCTGATGATGGCTTAGACACCTGGGAGCCTCACACACACTATCTCTACAGCCTGTGGCCCAAAATGTGTCATGATGTGATCTGCTGTGCGCAAATAGAAGATTTATCAAAAGTGCCTGGCTTTAGCTATCTGAGATGTGACTGTGTTACAGATACCTTTCTTACTACTCTGGTGGCTGCTGTAAACAATAAAACATGAAACAATAAAACAATAAAAAATGAAGAGGATGTTGAAGAAACTAATCAAAAGACTACAGCAACAGCACAGATACGGAACAATTTTGAGGCACAATACAGCCCAGATTTTCAAGGGTCTGTAACTTCTGATTTCAGTACTTTGGTACTTTCAATACTTTTCTGTGTCTGAAACAGACACAAAAATCCTTCAAGCTGGAGACTAAACCCACCTGTGACCTAGGCAAACCCAAATATGTGTGCAATGTAAAAAGATTTGCATCAAAACCAAACTAAAGATTATTACAGGCAGAAAAGCAAGAGAAATAAATAACAATGACATATTTTAAATATTTTATCTTTCAAACACACAACATGATACAGTTGCATCAGAGATTGAAAGGATGTGCATCTACTATGGATGCCTAAATCAGATTCACTGAGATTACAGGAACATCCTCTCCCAATTTCTTGGCAACCAGTCAATAGAAACACAAATAAAGAAGCTAACACAGAACGTGCAAAAAATATCTACATAGAGTTCTTCTCCAGTAGAAAGACTATTTTTTCCTAAAGATTTATGTGTCATCTTGGTAGCTGGATGTCTTGGTGCTTTAGAGGAGCATCTAGCTGGAGCACTGGAATTCACATAAGTAACTCAAGAAACCTTCAGGATGGCATCTGCTCTCTCCTCAGTATGTTCTGAACCCTGCTATCCGAGTTCATTGCCAGCAGGCCAATGTCTGACTTGGCAGGTTCTTATCAGAATTTGATATACCATAAATCACATTGTGGTGGGAAAACTGTGGAACTTTCTAGACCTGGTATTTCTGACTATTTGCTATCCAGTGGCCAGGAAACAGCCAGCTGAGGAACAGCTGCGTGGATGACGAAGCAACTGATATTATGTGGAAAAATACTGTATGCAAATATGCAGCCAGAATCTTGCTGTACCCTAGTTTTTAAGTTTGGCCTAACTACTGGACCACTTACGAAAATGAGTTTACTTTTCCACTGTCCTACCTATTGCATCTTGTATCAAGTGAGCAATCTAGGATCTCTCCCACCTGAATTTATGTTTCACCTTTCCAAAACACGATAATCAGTCACTTAGTTTCCAAGATCAAATGTTAGGATGGTTTTACAAACAAGTAACCTCTGTGGCTGATGCATGACAGGCATAGTGTTACTTTTCTTTCTGAAATATGTGAACAGGAAGTATTATTCTCAGTTTAATTCTGGAAAATAAAGATAAGAGGAAATAGCAACAAACTTCTGCTAGAAAAAGAAAAGAAAATGAAGGGTGAGGCTTTCTAGCAGTAGTGGGATAATTTTTGATACTAAAAGAAGTCAGTATCTAGTGTGCAAGGTTTTAATATGCAGGTTTTCCAGTCCCAAAAGTAGGGTGAAACTGTAGTTAGAAATTAGCTGAAGCCAAATTTATAGCCAGCTAAGGCAAACAGAGGATATGGATTCAGTTGATTAAATTAGTACACTAAAGCAAATCTGAACAAAAAGCCTACAAAGGAAACAAACATCAGCTTGTCCCAGCTGCCTCCTCTGTCTGAAGATATAGGTCCTCTTTGTGCTGCTGGTGCAGATCTGAAGAAGAGAAAACAAACAGGATATTCGCAGCACAGAGCTGAGTTAGGATTCTTTTAAGTATCAGGGATTTGCTGCCAAGGGTGAAGTTCGTGGTCCAAGTGCTAAGCTAGAAGGTTATTTATACGAGCTTGCCAACAGATTCCCTTTGGCTGTCATGATTCTATAAACAGAATATCTTTGCAAAACCCTGGGAACTCTTCTTTCTACCTTTACACAAGAGCCTTCTCGCCTCTCCACATCCATTTGCTGTCTCTGGCCTTATGCTTGTGATTTTATACTGCTCTTCTAGACAGCAGTGGTCCTGGAGGACTGTATTTTCGCAGCACTTGGTGAAACAGTATCCAGATCTACTTCCACGTCTCCCTGACACTGCAATAATGCAAGTAATACATACTACCACTAACAGCTTGCATCTGGCGTCCCTCCTGCTTACATTTGTAAGCCATCTCTGCCATCTAGTGGGCATTTTTTACTCACAAGAGTTTTCTATCATCAGGGTGTCACCTTAACAAGCCAAAGTCCAAATCTGACTCAGCAGGAACATAGCTCAAGTCTGGAGGGGAGTTTAGGGGCACTACCACTATGCAAGAAGCCCCAAGTACATTACAGCACCTTCTAGGCCATCCCACTGCTACCCTGACCCAGCTCTCTCCTTTGCTATGCCAATGTAACAGGAATTGTGGTGACATAAAAAGTCACTTGTCCAACTCTGATGATTTTGGGCTCTGGATATTATTCTCTGGAGGCTGAGAGGGCAGCTATCAGCCTTGTAATAGCAAACAGCCCTTGTGAAAGGGGATGCATCAGAGCCTGCACGCCTGTTTCACTGTTTATTACGGAACACTGAGAACACATACGCTGCAAAGGAAACTTTTCCTAACAGATACCCCTCCAAACAGTGATACCCCCATTGACCAAACTGCCCTCACGTCAGTTAATGGACCATCACAGAACAGGGATCCATCCACACAGAAAATGTACCTAAGAAGACCATCATCATCAAACAATTTATATGCATCTTTCTGAAAAGGCAGCTAGTTTCAATGGAGGTGGTGTTACTTACTGCAGAGAATGAAGTGATTTTGGGAAGAATGTAAGTATTCATTGGCTTGTAGTATTTAAGTTACTTAAATTTCAGGGAGAGGCAATGATAATTTTGCATTCAGATTGGGAAGCTCTATTGTGATTTGGGATAGATATGAAATGAATCAAACTTATTACAGTGCTATGCACACAGGATGGAATAGAACGCTCATGAAGGAAACAAGCAATGGAAGTTTTCCTAAGGAGGATGAGAACAGCTAAGTTGCTCAGTAGTTACCCCAAGAGAGTGTGAGCCTGGTGTTTGAAATACAGCAGGATTATGTTACTTTGAGTACCGACATGGATGGAAAGGAAGGAGCAGCTGCTCCCGTGTTTATACACTGCAGACGCCGTGTGGCAATACTGCAGAACTGCGTGCTCATGCCTTAGCTGAAAGGAAAAACATGTTAATGGTTTCCAAAAGCCTTCTCATCCAGGTTTCCTCAGCTGAGTAACATACCCACATCACAAAACTTTGAGGGAAATTATTTAAAACCTGAGAGAGGAGAAAAATCTTCTCTTAAGAGCTTACAATATTGTATTTTTCAAAGTCCTGTGAAGTGCTTTTTCTTCTAGTTTGTTAATATTGTCACTATGTTCACAGCTATTATTTTGACGGGGATAACTGTATTTTCATTTGATGTGAACAAAAGCCTTACCATTCAGTGGCAGAACAAGGAAACCCTATTTTAATCTACTGTGCAAGTGGCATTTTGTAACCAATCAAAGCCTTAACAGGAAGTCTGTTCTATGATCTACTGCCTAGAAGAAATCTGGAGCTATCAGTGGTGTCTATAAACCCATCACTTTCATAACACTTATATGCTGGTGCTAGGATATAATTTGCATGTGAGAATAAATGTTGCATTGCAAGGTGAGTACAAGTTATCAGTGACCACCAAGAACAGGGAATACTCACTTTCTCTGTAAGTGTGTCCCCAAAACTGGACGTATGTTACAGAAGGTGATATCCACCTCCTTTTCTGTACTGGATGAAGCACTACAGCCCCCCCCCAGAGGCAGGCAAGCTCTAGCTGCACCTCTCTTCTGCCATAACCAGGGACAGCAAATCAGGACTTTCATAGCAAAAGTTATCATTGTAATATCACACAGGTATTAACAAACAAAAATTTGCATGTGCTTGAATAGGGAAGAAAGGACAGTAAGAAATAAAGCATGGATTATCCATAAAAGTAATATAATTAGAAAACCGTGTTTATGTATCTATATATTCTACAACATTCCAAACTGTGAGGAAGTTCTCATTCAGATGTTCAAGTATCTTCTGTGTACCCATATATGCAACAGCATATAGATTAAGAAACATAGTCAGAATTGAAAACAGTAATCTTTACTGTAAATTCACTAAATACATAATAAATTAATTTAATGCTCCTTATATAATAAAGATAAATATGGATAAGTAGGGAATAATGCTTGCTAATTAAGAAGTTGTGTCTTGGATGTAATCTGCATTCTTTGTAGATAACTCACTGGCCCAAGGTAAATACATTAAAATATAGACATTACATTTCACACAAAAAGGAAGATTAAAAGGAAACTTCCTCAAAATTTAGAACTGAAAATTCCAGTAGCTGGAGAAAAGTCCTTTAGATCTGTTGCCATTTGATCTATACTTTGATTATGCAAGAAATTATATTAATGAAAGCAGCTTCAAATTTGTAATAGATTTTATATCAGAACAGTGATATGTACAAACTTCACATCATCAATGATATACAGTGTTACTGTGTGATCAATGAAAACCCATTAACACCTAATTTTCAACAGCAAGTGCTCACAGACAGCTGTGCACAATTTGTGAATAGAAACTGCTGACTCAATCCACAGTAAGTAACAAATTCAAGACCACTGGGTATTGCATACGGGTGATCTATAACAGGTGGTAGAGGTGGGATCTGTTGAACTGTTGACTTCTGCAAAATTTATTCGGTTGTAATGACATTGAGGATAGGTTGAACTTCTTTTACTTACGATGCAAGGGCACACTTAGAATCATCAGGATTATCCAGGCAGAGTAAGAACATTACAGATCTGTGAAAATATAATTTTATTTAGCACCTTTCAGGCAGACAACTGAGGAAAAAAAAAAGAAAAAAACGAAACAAATTCACAGTACTATCATGTTTAAATCTTCCCTTCATTAAATTTATCTTACAATCTATGGGAATGACTAGAGCTGTGAAATCTGTTGTGAATAACTGGTAATTCTGCAGACATTCAATAGTGTTTTTAACTGTTGTTTACACTTTAAATCCAAATACAGGAGGCCATCTTCTGTGTCTGAAATGGAGTAAGTACAATGTTCCACTCAATCATACAATAAGACATAGTGTTTTGCTCAATTCACAACCAAAAAATGCCAAGTCTGAAAAATGTGACATCATCTCTCCAACATATCAGTCCCTTCTGAAGACACAACATTAATGGCACTTCAGTACTGAACAGTAAGAATCAAAATAGATAAGGTGCTTCTGCAAATACAGCATATTAATAAAAGGTTTTCACTTACTCGTCATTGTCAGTGCAAGTGACATCATAACCAAGGGTTTTCAGCCTGGTTTCTAATGTCTTTACACTATTAGTTCCACAGGAATCTCTGTGAGGAAGGATTTCAATATTACTGCAAGTCTTTTATTATATAATTTGTTTTCACTGAACTTGATGGAATTAGTAAAATAAATCCCCATTACGTTGCCTCTTCTGTATTCCGTTACACCTCCAGAAGAATCGTGTACATTGCTATTTATGCTTCATTTGCTTACATTACTGTTGTTTCACAATTTAGCCTTAGTTTACAGAGTCTGGAAGATTAGCTTCAGCCAGTGTAGCATTTTCAGATTTTATTAACCAATAATACCACATTTAATATTTGACTAGACAGAAAAAGACCTAAATAATTTTGTAAAATAGTAAGTGTTTTGTTTGTAATTTTCTTTGGCAACTATTTAGGTAGTGATAAAGTTAATGCTACCTGTCTTTGCAGAATAAGTTTATTATAATAAATGATTATTATACTTGTTGTTAGAAGCTTGTTCTCTCTCTTGAATGTTGAATGATAGAAAAAAAACAGAGAGAAAAAATCCAGAAACAATCCTAAATGTTGAATGATAGAAAAAAAACAGAGAGACAAAATCCAGAAACAATCCTAAACACAGGTCCTGTTTTTAGCACTGATTTTTCAATTTGTAGTCCAATTAGCATAAGAAAGTTTAGCATAATACAGAACCTACTGAGACCTCTAAACTTGCACCAACATAATGTATTAAGGCCAGTGCTACTTATCTGCTGGTCAGTAAACACCTATGACTAAAGAAATCATATGGAGACCAACAAAGTAATTGTAGAAAACAATTAATAAAAATACACAATTACTTCCATGCATCCATTAACTGAAAGATAAATTAACATTCAGTGCTTGTCTTAACTTTTCTTTGTAAAAAGGGCAACTTTTGCAAATATGAGCTGCATGTTCTTTTCCCTCCCCGAGGGTATGATTCTTTGATTTAGAGAGACAGGCTGAGAAATGCTAATCTGAACTATGCTATGGAGACTCCACAGCACTGTGGTAAAATACACAACAGACTATTCTGTTTGGACTGATGTGTTTTGTTATATTTGTTTATTACTTATTTGTTTGTTTGCTTTAATTAAATTACCAGCAAAATTAGACACTTTTAAAGCCTGCATTTTATTACTGGATTAATCATTTAGAGAAAAGGAGCCCCCTGTTGGTATTTGTCTGCTTCTACAAATTTTCAAACAGTTAGGTGGAAATGAAAAGAATGCATATGGCAAGGTGAAAGAAATATCACTCATCAGCAATTAATCTGAAATTCAGATTGACTCTTAGTAAAACTGTTCATGCTCTATCTTCATTCAGGGTCTGAGATCCACACACACATCTAACCCAGAGCTGGATCCAGATCTAATATTAGAATTTATTTATATTTTGTCTCATTCTGGTCTTTCTATACTCTCTGGGAATGGCAGGTTGTGTCTTCTGTGTTCATGAAAGCATCTAAAATACTTTGCTTTAAGTAGTATGCAAATATAATCAAACAGAAAGATAAGGTGAAATTTTAAAGACAGGTCCAAAAGGGAGAAACTAATTTTTTTTGGAAGACATAACTTACAAATCTGGTCCTTCAATATCATCCACAACCCAAATGATAATTTGTGAGATTTTGTCTTTCTGGAGATTAGGTATTTCATAATCTGCAAAAAAACTGATTCAAGAAAAAAAATTTAGAACTATGAAGAACATGAAAATTAAATAGTCTTTTCCTCCTCTGCATTAATGAATTCACCTAAAAGTGAACCAGAATGAACTTTTAAAAATGCAAAAACAAAACAAAAAGCATTTGATACTTCCATAATATCTAATCTAAGAAGATATAAAATCCAAAGGTTGCTTTTAATGTCTCTAGATCAATTTTTTTTTGTGAGATGCTGGCATTTCAAAGCCATAGATTTCTAACTCTTTTAGCAAGATGCAGTGTAATGATTTCCAACCTTTTAGGTTTTTTTTTTCCGCAGAAAGCTTATAAGGGCTGTGTCCTCACTGAATGCCTGGTCCAAGCCTGGGCCTAGGTGTCTCCTCTAATTTGCTATTTGCCTATCACGTGTCTTCTTAAATGTCTTTATCAGCACTACAGTGTCTCTTAGCCCTTTTAAATGTTCTGAGACCTCCACCGAGAAGAAGGGACTGTTAGTTGCCACTTCCTGGATGACACCAGCAGTGACAATGCGGGTCTGTCCTCCTGGTGCCTTTAGGCAAACTACCAGGGCTCTGCCATGGAAGCACAGGGCGTGTGCTGCTTGCCACTGTCTGTTGATTCATGAAGTTAGCAAGTTATTTTAAATTTCTAGAGAAGTGGAACAGGAGGAAGCAGATACCAAGAGTTGCTTTCTCTGGTCAAGCCTGGTACGGCGGTGGCTGACCAGAAACCAGTAGCAGGTTTGCCTATCTGTCCAAGGTGTCCAAGCCTGTCCAATACATAGTGAAAATACAACAACAAATAAAGATTCCAACTCATTTACTCATTCATGCATATGTTATTGCCAGAAGAAAAGAAGCTTGCTTCCAAATTTGGAGAAATCTTTAACTAGAAGAGTCAGAAACCATGGAGGAACAATGTACAACTGACTTCAGTAAAACTGATTTCTGAACTGGCTACTATTCTTAAAGAAATTTGCCAACTAAATTCATACTGTGTGAATGAGCAAAGTTATTTTGCCATGGAATGAGAAATAAATCTTAACTGAAATGATATCAGGTGATTTAATGATGATTTAAGTCTACAAACTTTAAAACTGGATAAACTTTGAAAGCGGCTTTGAAATACTTGCAAACAGACCAGAGAGATGGTTAGGAAGACAGGTAGATCTTTCAGATTACCTTCTGCTATTAATTATTCAACTTCCAGCCTCTTTCAAACATGAGCTCTTAAACAAATTCAGTCATAAATGGACCAGAAGATACACAGCAAAGAAAACAGATGGAGTAACTGGCTTTGTTTTCTCCTTGGCAGGCTGTGTTCCAGTGGTGATTTCACTGGTTAAAATATCACCAGACTGGCAACCCAGGGAACTGGTGGAATTAATTTGTGTGCAAGATGTTTCTGAAATAAGCAATCTATAAAATAACAGAAATAAGGAATCCATTTCTAAAATAAGGAATCTATACCAGATTCTGGGTATTGGCCTGCTGCCAGGTATTACCATCTGCAGAAGATTTGATCCCAGCTGACCAGCTGACCAATTCAAGGAGACTGTGTAAGTCTTTGTGATTAGCTGAAAGCGGTGTGCAGAGATGGATGTTTTGGGGGACAGAGGTATGTAGTTAGTTGGTGTTTTGGAAAAGATGGTTCTAGCTTCTCTCCTATCCAGAGATAAAATTGCCTTTTCAATGGTCATTTTTAGTCCTCAGTGAACATACAGGAGGAGGATGTCTTCTATGAGTTTTTAAAAGATGTAATTTTTTGATCTGCCTTGGACAGGACAGTTGCTGAGGAAATGAAAGATGTACTTTTTACCACAGGTAAGCAGTCACTACAGACACACAGTAAAAGTTCTAAAGGGTGTACTTTTACAATAAATTTTGAATGTAAGCTTAGCATGGTGGTACACTTGTGAATCAGGAAAAATACACCTGTCCTTAGTATAAAAGGAACTAAGGAGAAGAGGACGCTCATCTTTGCTATTATCCTCCTCAACAAGCTTTTTTTTTTGCTTTCTGAAACCATAATAGATTTCAAACTACTTCTACTCTTGGTCATGGAGAAATACTTTCCCTTCAGAACTTAACAAGTTTGCTCCTAGGCCTGACAAAAGCTACACTCCTTGTAACAATATCCTCTACTTGTACATATCCCTGAAGAGAAATTTTGTTAACACTCATCTTTTTGAAGACATACACATTTTGCCACAGTATATTGGCTGACTTGAAGGTAACTTTCAGAGCATTCACCGTGCTTGCCATGGCAGTTTGTAAAACGCAGGAGTTGAAAGGATTGTTTCCACCCACTACATATTAATTCCTTTAGCTAGGGACAATTAACAGTTGTCCCCACAACTCAGCAGACTTTGATGCAACAGGTTCTTTCAGCTACACTTCCCATGCTTTGCGCAGCAGAAGACCCAAATAACTGGTTGACTTTTCTTTTTTGCAGTCATCAGACTGCACACATAAATCAGTCAGTTCTCTTACCCTGGCTGTGGATAAGCTCCTCCGTGTGCAGAACCATTCAACAAGACCTGTATCACTCCAGAGCTGTGCTGTGCATACTGCAATAGATAACAATGCTTTTCAGATCTCACAGATTTGTCATATGACTTGGTATTTTACTGTAAACAACAATGACCAAGGAAAGAATTTTACCACTAAGAATATCAGAACTGCAAAAATAATACTAGACTAGCACCGTAGCAGGTAACTGCAGTAGAAAGGACAGGAACAGGCCAAGGTTTAATTCAATGGACCTTCTCAAGCTATTTTCTCACATCTATAAGTAGTTTCTTCAGCATAAGAAGAAAGCATTTTGGCATTCTCTGTTGAGTTTGATCTGAGAGTGAAGGGTTTTCAGCAAGGCTGTCATATGTCACTTAGGACCTGTAATCAGTAGACAGTCAGTGTGCTTACTGTGCTTAGTATATGCTTTACACTAACAAAGGTAACAGAATTTTAACACATTATCTAGCTAAGGTAAAGGTTAGGTTCTTCTTGCTAAAACGCTGCAGCCAGTCTAAAACAGTGTATTTGTAACAGAGGAAATAATCCAGCAGAGTTACAGGTTTAAATCTGTTTTGAACTAGTAATGTTTTCCTGAACCACCCTGGACACACTTGCAGATGTATGAAGTCAGCACTAATACACTATTTACAGTGATTGAGGCCATTCTCCAGAAAGATTCCACCGCATTGTTTTCACATTCCATCGTGGTAGGGCAGGATTCATAGTCCAGTCCTGTAGGAAGGCATGTGATTTGTGCTATTAGAGACATGATAATGACTGTAAAAAGTGACTTTAGAAAGCAACTAAATATAGTTGTGCATTACTCACTGAACCCACAAGATCATTTGACACAGCACTGAAAGCTGACTGTTGTATTTTTTTCAATAATTTTCCATCCTTTATAGTTTACACAAATAGTGACATTCTGTGGATTCAATAATTTGGCTGAAATTGTTCTAACTCTATTCCTGGGATGCAGAGAGCTCCAGGTTCAGATGACTGAGAAAGAGGTTTATCTCCACTGCAGCATCACTTAAGATTTCACTGTGTGCTCCCCCGACTGCAGTGTTAAATATTCACACAAAACAAGAGGGAACGAGACAGTGAAGCTATCCCTGATTGTTCGTGGGGTAAGAGCAAATTTAGTTTCTCCAGACCACAGCAGTTGATCTCCATTATGGTTTTACGGATAAATGTTTAACATAGCACTCATTGTCTTACCAGGGCTGTCTGCCTGCCCACACCAGTTTAGAAAATCTCCAAAGAAGCCAAACAGAGTATCACCCAGAGACATGTAGCGACGTCCTCTGTCAGCAAAGCTATTGACTAGTAGCTGATTATTTTCCCAGAAAAGAGACTAGGGAAAAAAACATAGAGGAGAAATGTACCAACACTTGGGTGTGGTCACAATGAGTTATGGGGTATTGAAAACAGTTTAAAACATGTTTCAGTATTTCTTTCAAAATCAAGCTAATAACCAGAAATGTTAGCTATCTCTTTAAAGGAACAAAGCTTTTTATTTTACAGAGGCATAAATTCTGATCACAAGTGACTTGAGTGACAGTACTAGTTTGATGAGAAGGGATATAGCCCTATTTTAAATATAGTTAGGCCTAGCTTTGCCTGCCTCAGCAGACAGATTTTGGGGAAGGAGAAAAAAGGAAGATATTTATAAGCCAGATACATGTTACCAGAAATCTCTCACGTTGCTATGTTGGCTTATGGTGTGAAAAAAATCATATGTCTAGATGTTATTTCTGTGTTTGTGGAACTCCTCATGAATTAAGTTATGTTGACAGCAGTATTCGTTGGTTTAGCTTGTATCATTTAGAAATGAGGAATAATTGTGCTAGAGGAAAAACTGCTTTAAAGCACAACATGTCTTTTGCACTTCCACGGTTCTTTGCAATTGCCAGCACATCAAACCCTTGCTGTTTTCTGGCATAGAACAACGTCCTCTCTCATTTCTGCTTTTGCTTGTTCAGTGTGTCAATGTTTAACATGTCATTGTCATGAGACTTAGCTGTCAGGAGTAAAAGCAAAAGATGATAGCAGGTACAGCATTTGCAGCCAGAGCACCTAACTTAAGGAAAAGTAGAAGTGGAAGTTCAGGGACTATGGCAGAGCTCCCAGCATAGCAAGAAAAATGGGGGATCTCTGTAGTATGAAAAGAGAGACATTGCTGAGAAGTTACTGCATAAAATAAATGGAGCCAAACACATTGAAACATGCTATCAAGTCTGAGTCTAGTTTATAAACTACAGAGTCTAGTTTATAAATTACAGATGGGTCAAAAAGAATGATTCACAAGTCAGCCACAGAATGACTCGTCAATTTTGAACTGTATCATGTAAAATTTGTTGTGTCACAGGGCAATTAACATAAAAAATTATTACCTTGTTAGGTGGAATCGTGTGCAATGTGAGGTTGATAAATAATTCATAATCCTCAGGTAGAATGCTGCAAGGATCCTTGTTAATAAATGCATTTTTAAATGCTTCCCATATCTGTGAACAATTCTTCTCACTGTAATCATTGAAACAAACAAATAGCAAAATTGTTTTTTCAAAGCCGAGCAAGAAAGTGACTTGTTCTCAACTCCTTCAAATACCCAAACTGAAATCTCTAGTAAGGTTCAGGCAGAAAACTGAAGTCAGGGTGGTAAAAAACTTGTAGCTCAGGAAGAGCATAGAGATCTTGTCTTCTGAGTCATAACTGCAGCAGATAAGGAAGAAGTAGCAAGGAAAGTATTAGCATTTACAGTGTGGAATTAGAAACACATTATGATTCAACAAAAATTGTAGTAGGTACGGTATACACAGTGAGTTTGCGATCCAGCACTGTAGAAATACTGAAGAAAAGGCTTTCTTTGAAATTTTCCAGATTCAAAAAGCCATTTCAAATAAACCATAGCTAAATATCCAACACTGCTGGAATGCAATATTACCCTTAAAACTTCAGACTCAAATGCAGGATGAGTTGCTATAAAGTTTCAATGGTAGAATAATCATTATGATAAAGAGATGCCTTCTGCTTCTAGGCCCTGGGACTGTGCAGTTTTATCTTGCTGGAATGAGTACAGTGACCAGGGACTGTGTGGGACACAGGCTGTCACTTTGCAGTAGCTACAAGAACTACAAAAAATTTGTTAGCATTCAACACTTCAAGTGCTGAAATAAGATGCTGGGCTGTGCACTCAAACATTTCCCTTCTGCCGGCTCTGTCTTGGAGACAATAACCTCCATGGAGGGACAAGACAGGCTATCTACAGATGGAAGTGTCCTATCTCTTTGGACTTTCAGGATCTCACCTGTCACAGCTCTGAGCCTGCCTGGAGTACTTAAGAAGAGAATTTCTATTTTCACCACTTTTCCACAGTGCCTTCCCCACATAGCGCTGTGACAATGTCTATGCACAACAGAATAATTACATTATGTGCATACAGCCTCCCTAACATGAACAGCTGCCATTGCAAAGCTCTAGCTTGAACAATAGTAGTCCTGATAAGTAAACCAAAGTTTGCCATTACAGTGTTGTGCTCATTTAGTATCATCCATAGACAGCATGGTGTCTGCTGGTACAGGTTCTTTAGGGAGCTGCTTTGTGACACTGAATGTCACAGATGCTTTAAAGGACCCCTTGTGATGAGCTACGCAGGAAACAGACCACAGATTTTCTCAGAGTAATCTCTGGTCATGCTTCCAACAACTATATAAAAATTCCCTATATACTGTAAGCAGATATGGATCTTGACCTGAAAATTTTCAGTGATGCAATATGATCCTTGATCAGTAGTTTCAAGGTTTAAACAGATTTACTTAATAAAAGAATTTGCACCCTATTTCTGATTTCAAGCTGTTATACTTTGGCTTCTGACAATTATATATACTTAGGTCTCATTTTGCTAAAGAGCCTTCTGGTTGAAGCACTTATGTTAGTACTTGTGAGTTATGATCAATTGAACTTTTAACATCATTCTTGACAGTTGAATCCATCAGTAATTTTCTGGTTAATTCACATATTGCTTTTTTTTTTCCATGACTTCTCATCCAGGTTTGAACAGCTTGTGAATCATAAGGATTATTCTGCTCTGATACTCAAAACTTCTTAGCTGGCAAAAACACTTTTTGAAACTACAGGGTGGGGAAGGACTGCAGTTCAGGACAATTCTTTCTAATCTTAGTAGACATTAATAAGTCAGACTAATTTAACATTGTTTAGTTAAAAAAATTGTTTTCAAAGATTCCATGATATACTACAAATAAACAAATATGGAGGAAAAGCACTACGGGAACATTTGTGTTATTTAGTGCACTCCTGTTAGGAAATGTTGAATATGATCTTAATTCAAATTCCCCACTTCTACATGGCCACAGCATTTTGTAAAATGCCTCTTTTGACTGCTATTTTGCATATTCTGTTTTAACACCTGGTAAAGTTTTTCTTATGTTCCTATAAACATCTTTATGTTTTAACTATGTTGCAGTGTAAAGACATGTTTTGCTAGCTTCCTTTATGTTAGCAAAGTATTTTTAGAAAATTTGCACATAAATTCAGAAGCAAACCCTATCCAGGTGGTCATGTCTCTATAAAAGCTAGCCAGGGGGCAACTAAGAAACAGACAATGAACAGAAAGGGCTATAAATAATTAGAATATCTGTCTTGCACCTGTGCAATATTAAATTTCCATTTTGTTTGGATTACATTATTTGCTTATAGACCTAAGGGAAAGAGAAAAATCCCTACATTATATGAAATCAATTGTGTAGCTCTTCTTTTAATAATGCCATTTTTGGTCTAAATTCAGGAAAATGGTCCTAATGTCCTGCCTGGCTTCATGCTATCCTGAGCAAGAATATTTTGATGAACATGTTCAAACTTCTCAATTTTAAAATCATAATGTGAAAATTTAACCAGAATTCATTAGATCACAGAACTATCATAAACATAAGACATATAGAAATGCTTACCAGAATATTGCATTTACATCTGTAAAAGTCCGAATCAGTTAACAATACAGTTAAAATTTCTATAGTAACTATCCTTTATGTTGCTCATTTTAGCATATTCTGTATTATTATTCATGTCCTGTTTCAGACATAAATGAAGTAACATCTGTTAAGCCCTACATGAGCTCTACCTATCCAGAGCCTACTGCAAAACCAGATTACCTACACAGCTGTTAACTAAATTCACATATTTTATATTATATTGTAGGAATGTAGAAATCTACACTTAAAGTTTACTTCCACCTTCCATTGTGACACGTTTATAAATTTGCCAAGCTTGAACTGTTCCACTGAAATTCATGCACTGTGTTATTTGCATTAGGATGATCTTTTCCTTCATAAGAAACTTGAAAGAAAACACTTCTGATAAGTTAAGAGTGTTATTGTGCAGAAATATATTGTTTTGCCTTTGGTAAAAGCAAAAAATTTGTTTTAAGTCCTTTATCTTCCTCTTTCGCAACAGGAACTGAAAATGGGAGCTTGGGGAAATGAGGTATTTGCAATCTAATCTAGCCCTGTTTTAAGACAGCAATTCAATGCTACAGGAACCCAACCAGGGCCCCTCTGCTAGGACAACTTTTTAGTGGCAGAATAAAGGGCTGAACTCCAGGAGACTGTCCTTCTTATTTTCTTCTTTTTTTACTTAACCCCTTACAATGCAAGGAAGACAGAAACTTGCTTATTTTGGCAAAGCGTGTGATTTACCTCCAGTTCTGTGTAATTAGCACAGCCAATGAAAGCTCACAGGTAATCCTACTTGAGCAGTTGATTACAACCTGATTTTTCAGGTGGATGAGCTAAACAGTTTCCTTCAGTACCACAGGATAGCTATAAAGCAAGGTGTTCCCCTTCTTACATGATCTGACATACAGGCATGCAAGGCAAGGCTTGTCTTCCCAGGAGTGCTGTCAGATTTGGTACTTCCAAAACACCACCCCTGTCATTTCTGCATGGTGTTCTCCTTACAGAAAGGGAGGGAGGGAGGAGGGGCAAGAAATATAAAATAAAGAATCGAAGGATTAAAAATCTTCCCTTAATTACACTACTTTAGTTAAAATATGACATCCATCAAAGTTCTTTTGTTGTTTCCAGACAGCTACGAGCATGTTGGCTTCAACAGAATCACTTTCATGGCTAGAAGCATAACATCAGGCTTCTGATTGATAGCCATTTTGTACAGAACATAAAAAACTAATCAAGAAACAAGCAAAACTTACCCAACAGCAGGGTTCACAATTCTAATATAATCATAGCATCTTCCAATGACAATACTTTCCAGGTTCTGAGTAGTACCTTCACCTTTCCATTTCCTTCCCTGCACTCCTGAGAAGCTGTTCATAAACAGAACAGAGACAAATAAAAAAGGAAAAAAAAGGCTCATCATCATGAATTCTTGACAATCTAAACTCTTAAAAGAAAAAAAAAAAAAGGAGAGTTCAATGATATAATTTAAATGGAAACCTGCAGTCTTAACGTTTAATATTTTCAGTACTAGCAACAGCTCAGTACACAAGACAAAGGTGGAAAAATAAACCTTGCTAGGAACTATAAACAAGCTATTTCCTGGAACGATTGCAGCACAGGGATACATCACTTCCTCGTGTTTAAACTATTCTGCACTTCAGAAAAACAAGAGACTTTTAAGGCCACCTGGTGATAACTGAGGAGAATTGCAGTATACTTCCGTAAAGGGAGGAAAAAAACCCCTTACACTTGAATACTCAGGATGCCTTTGGGTCGCTTAATACTCATTGCTGTGCTACACTTTCCTAAACCATCAACAAATGCTTGCAAGGAAAAAAAAAATTAAAGTATGCAGGTACAGCAATGATAGTGTAAATATCCAAGTCCTCCAGTTATCTTGTATCACACATAGGGGTAACATTAGTCAGCTCCTTTTCCATCTCTCCCTTGGACAGTGACAGTGACATTTTGCTGTGATGATGTGTGCCATGTCTTCGTGAAAAAAACCGCCTTGCAGTCATGAATCAACCATAACGAGAAACACAAGGATTAAGACATATCCTGTGCACTGAACAAATGTCTTCAACTTCTGCTGTCTTTCTCCTCCAGGTTCTTTTCCCTAAGTACTCAGTACTCAAAGGGCACCAATCAATCTAATCTTCAGAATATTCTCTGGTACACACTGCTGCAAATAGAACCACATTATTTTTTTTCCCTTAAAAAAAAAAAATCAAACCTCCATGTATTTCATCTACGGATTCACATTTCTGAAGACCCTCCTCCCTCCCTCGCTCCCTCCCTCCCTCCCTCCCTCCCTTCCTCCCTCCCTCCCTGCCTTCCTTCCTTCCTTCCTTCCTTCCTTCCCTCCTTCCTTCCTTCCCTCCTTCCTTTTGTGCCTCTGTGAATATATAACTTTATTTTTTGTGTATTTATTTATGTAGTGTCACATTTCCATTGATGCACTGGTACTTAGCTAGCAGATTTTCCTGAGGGAAAAATCTTGCTAATCATTGAGTAAATTGCTGATGATGGATTTCTGATATAAATGTGGTAAAAGATAGCCAATTGGTTTGCTTACCTGCAGCAGAGTCTTCAGGAAAGCCAGATTTATTCAGAAATGGATATGCAATGTTGTGCTTGATATGGTGGAGGCACAGGAAATCACGTACTTTCCTCCCATTGCTTCTCTAATGCTTTTTCTTCCTCTTTCTCTTCCTAACCTCTCTATGCCCATGCTGATAGGGCACCAGAACATTAATCAAATGGTTTCAAGCCAACACTTCAGATTCAGGACTAGAGAGTGCAATACTCCATGCAAGTCACTGAACATTTTCTTTTATTATCGACTTTTGCTGCAACCAAATTTTGCTCAGTAATTTCAGGGTCTAACAGAAACCAGAAGCATCACTGATGTGATCTTCTGTATGTGAAATGGGCAGAAATTGTCACTGATTTTTGTGTCAAGGCTAAAACTTTTGCTTAAAATATACAGTATAAATTAAGAAGTCACAAAGATACTGAGTGTTTCTCCAAGTACACACTAGGTTAGGACACAGCATCTTGGGGAAGAAGACGTAAGTTCCCTAAAAGATAGACAACCTGTTGTAACATCCCAGAGGGATTGGATCCAAGAGTTTCTGGGATCCCCATTTCAACTCCTGTCAAGCTTCTTTTCCTCACTGGCAACTTCTAGAAACACAACATCAGGCCAGAAGGGCCTCTGACCTGACTCAGCACAGCCATTTTTAATTCATGTTCCTAGTTTTGTTCTAAATACTTCACACGAAGGCTAAACTAACAACCTCCAGCATTCCAGTGGTTTGATAGCCTTGAGAGTAAAACCTTAGCTCTAGCCTGAACTTGTCTACTCATAGCTTCCAGTCACTGAATCTCATTATATCTTTTTCTGTTACATTAATGAAGAATCCATCCTCAGAATCATCCCTCCATGTAAATTCTTGTAAAAAATTACCAAGTCTAGCCTTAAACTAGTCCATGAAAATTCAGTATTTTAATCCCTTTATCAGGTAATTTCTCTTGTAGTATTGTAATTCACTGCCACAAACTGGCTGCCCATCTTGCTTCCCAAGGTCTGGCAATTCATGGTGGATGCAGATCACTGTTCCTCGCTCTCTGTCCCTCTCTCCTAGAAGATGTTATTGCCCATGAAGAAGAGTCAGAAAATTGGCAGCATATCTGCTCTGGAGATACTGTAGTTCACAAACTGAATATTAACCCAAACAACTCTGAAATTCAGCATACGTTTACATTCTGAACCCCTGAAGATGAAGAACCAACATGTTCTCTCTTGTTATTTCTATCAGATGGGAGCAGTAAGTTCCAGCAGTAGGAAGGTGTAACAGGGGGAATGTTAATCCTCTGTTACTACTCAAGCATGTATTTCTGGCAGAGTAACCTCAGTTCTGTATGACTACATGCTTTAGGCCTGGAAAGAGGACCTTGAAACGGCTCATATTCACAAGCTCCTCTGTAAGCAATGAATTTCAAACATTGTTTCTTAAGAGTTTGTGTTTTCAGTGCGTGTCTACCTACAGCAGTAACAGGAGGTCTCGCCTGCTCCCTTGTGTGCCAGGGCACACTCTCTGTGAAAGACATGCTCAAGCCCAAACCCAGAGCTCTGCTTACGAGCCAAGCAGTAAACACAACCGTGTGCTGGCTAGCCAGCTGCGTAACACCTGTGCTTCGCCTTCCTTTCTTCCCTCCTGTGTAACCGCTTTTTTTCCCCACCTTGAAGTTGTAAGAATTTAACCTTCCAAGGTTTGTACATATTTGCAAATACGGCTAAGTAGGTCAGTGTGTTCAAAAGTCCTGCAAGGTGGAAAGGATTCATGGAAAAGGAAATACTCAATACTGCAATTGTTTAAGACTTATTTCCTTAGATAAAGAGATAAAAAGATTATTGTGCACAGTGTCAGCTAGATAACACTCATAACATGATCATTTCTGCTCAGTTCACTTTTACCAGCATTTTATTCCCAACATTAGTATGTTGAGAAATACTGGACTAAAAACTCACGTGACTTTGCTGAAAATATTTCAACATGTTTACAATGCATTGCTTACACCTATGAACTAGCTAGCTCTAATACATTTAATATCTGCAACATAGACTTTGTGCAGTAATAGTTTTCAGTCAGAAAGGCCTGCTGCATCTATTGTGCGTTTGACAATGTATTTCGGTGACATTTACTCAACGTTGCAATGCTGGTTTTACTACACTACTTTAGTAGTTACAGTTACAGCTGTAAAGTTACAGCTGTTGTCAAATCGATGTGCAATCTCAATTTGGCCAAGTTTTCCTGTTTACTTTGAAATGTTGCACAAGCAGATCAGTATGACAGGCAGGTGTTTCTGGTCCATTTGTCTTGGATGTTAAACAAACACACTCAACTTTACTTGTTTGGCACAAATGCTGCAAAAGGTTGTGTGCAGATTCCCCGCTGCAGCCCAATTTAGGACCCATCGTACATCTTCCCTCATAAACACGAGTTCACCTGCCCATATCCAATTTATTCCTGATGTTGTCACCTCCTCAGCATACTTCAAGTGTTTTCTTTCCTTCATGTAAATGCACATTTTTACTTCAGTGTCTGTAGCCATTGTGTTTTACAGCACAGCAGGCTTCTCTCAGCTCCTAGCTTCTCATGGTTTCCTAGCTGGGTAAGCAGGAGATCTCTGTCTCTCTTGCTGCAAAATACAAATAAAATCTTCTTTCAGAAATGCTGTCTCAATATCAGCAAAATGGTGCTGTAAATTTTATACTGCTATATACACAAAGAGCTTTCCTAGGACCTTTCTTGATGAGGTCACACTGCAAATCCAAAATCTGCAGTTCTGGGCCCCTCAGTTCAGGAAGGACATTGAGGTGCTGAAGCATATCCAGAGAAGGGCAACAGAGCACAGGTCCTATGAGGAGCAGCTGAGGGAGCTGGGGGTGTTCAGCCTGGAGGAGGCTCAAGGGGGACCTTACTGCTCTCTACAAAAACCTGAGAGGCAGCTGTAGCTAGGTGGGGGTCGCTCTTTTCTCCCAGGCAAACAGCAACAGGGCAAGAAGACACAGTCTTAAACTGCTCCAGGGAAGGCATAGGTGGGGCAGTAGGAAGAATTTCTTCACAGGAAGGGTGATTAGACAGTGGAATGGGCTGCCCAGGGAGGTGGTGAAGTCACCATCCCTGGAGGTGTTTAGGGAAAGACTGGACGTGGCACTCAGTGCCATGGCCTAGTAGACAAGGTGTTCGGTCACAGGCTGGACTCCATGACCTCAGAGGTATTTTCCAACCTAACTGATTCTGTAAGTTATTCTTTACATCCACAAGCTACTTATCTTAGCGCTGCCAAGGCATCGGGTTTCCAGTCGTGCAGTACGGCAGCTGACTTGAACGGACCTACGGCCGAGACTGCGAGCCGCAGCTTATCCCACACGCGGGACTCGCACGGCAGGAGCGGCGCGAGCCAGGGCGGGCTCGGTGCCCCGCTCCCCGCGAGAAGGGGCGGGGCCAGCCGCGCACGCGCGGGGCGGCAGGCGCGGTCACGCGGGGCGGGCGCACGCGCGCT
>VWPU01026195.1:0-33305 GCA_013398955.1 Callaeas wilsoni
CGCCGAGCTCGGCGCCCTCCCCGTGCTCCGGGGGCCGCGGCCGAGCGCTTGTACCGCGGAGCGGGGGCCGCTGGGGTCCGTGCGCCCCGCGAGGACCGCGGGCGCCGTGCGACCACCACGGGCCAAGACCCGCGGCGGGTGGGGGACAGCCCCCGGCTGAGGAGGAGCCCCTCCGCTGCGTGGGGCATCTCGGCTGCTCGATTAGCGGGATAAAGGGGTCCCCTGCCCGCGGGGGAGATCGCTTTACCCGAGTCATCAGTCCTGTGACAGTCACAGTCACTGCCGAGCAAAGCACAGCATGAATTGAAAACCTCTGGTTTAATCAGTAAACTGCAAAAAGTGTCGAATAAGTTAGTTAAAAGCGATAGAGCTGCTTTATAGTTATGATCATAGGGCTACAGAGATGCTCCTAGGGCTGGAGCATTTCTGCCATGAAGACAGGCTGGGAGAGCTGGGGGCATTTGGCCTCAAGAAGCTCTGGGGAGACCTTAGAGCCTCTTCCAGTGCCGAAAGGGGCTTCAGGAGAGGTGGAGAGGGACTTTAGACAAAGGCGTGGAGGGACAGGACAAGGGGGAATGGCTTCCTACTGCCAGAGAGCAGAGTTAAAGGGGTTATTGGGAAATAATTCTTTCCTGAAGGGTGATGAGGCCCTGGCACATTTGGCCAGAGCAGCTGCGTCTGCCCCATTCCTGGAAGTGTTCAAGGCCAGGTTGGACAGGTCTTGTAGCAGCTTGGGATGTTGGAAGGTGTCCCTGTCTATGGAAGGGGGGTGAGACTGTATGGTCTTTAAGATCGCTTCCATCCCAAAACATTCTATGATCTGGGGCTCCAGCCTGCTCTTGGAGCTTCTCTTGCCATTCTGTTCAGCCACAGATCTCTCCACACAGGGAACACTGGGATAAGCCCTCCATGTGCTGTTCCATGCCACTGTGATCTCTGCAGAAGCAGAGGACTGGAGATCTGCTCCACTGCCAGCTTGGCCCAGCATCTTGTGACTCCGAAGGGTCTGCTTTCGCAGGGCAGGGCGTTGGGACGGGATGAGCTCTTGTGTTTGGGTCCTGAAGCACCATCCAGGAGGAACCCAAGCCATGATGTTCCCTTTCTTCCTGGTAATCT
Source organism: Callaeas wilsoni (assembly GCA_013398955.1). Classification (NCBI taxonomy): domain Eukaryota; kingdom Metazoa; phylum Chordata; class Aves; order Passeriformes; family Callaeidae; genus Callaeas; species Callaeas wilsoni. Next base: position 1,117 of record VWPU01026195.1, read on the forward strand.
GGTACATGGCATGCTGCAGATGGGAATTTGAACCTGCCTCGTGGGAAGGAAAAGGCCTTAAGACAGTACTGGGCTGTGGGATACTCCAGAGCATGTTAGATTGTGTTCCCTGTGGAAACCATATGATTTTTTAAAAGTTATTTAAGTTCTGCCTGTGCCAGAGAGAGAAGGTGTTTGACTGCAGTGTGTTTCGAGAGATGGTCTTCAGGGAATATAGGCTGAATTGCCTGTTTATTAAAAAAAAAGTTGAGAAGTAGGTCATTAGCTTTCAAGTTTTTTATTGAATTACTGACATGTTACAGAATTTGTCATCAAATCTAGAAAAAAAACCCCTTACAAACCAGAAACTTGGTTTTGATTCAGGCCAGAGTAGTTTGGTTCAGTTTTGTTAAAACATACAGTTGGCACATCCCCACCTAAACAGATTCTCTTGTCTGGAAGCAGCAGTTCTTGCTCTAGTATTTTTGGGTTCTGTTTGTCTTTCCTGCTTGTCTCTTCCTGAATCCTGGTGAGCTGGGCTGCCTGTGGGATTCAGTTGTGAGGTTGTTCAGATATGGAGACACCAGTGTGATACTCTCAGCTCTTCTGTCAGGTAGCTCAGCATCTTGTTGTACTTTAGGCGGGGAGATTTCCCAAGCTACTGGTAAATATGTGTTATGGGTAGGCTGGGACGTGGGAATGGGTGTAAGTTCCGTCTGCAGAGGAGGGTGATTGCGACACACCTGCGGAGAACCTGCTGGTCCTTGTGCTCTCAGCTTTGTGTATCCTGCTGAACCATCACAGCCCGGCCTCGTGCTACAGTGAACCCCTTGGAACTGGGACAGACTGGGGTTTGTGAGCTTGGAAGAGCATCTTTTGCATTATAAATGCAAATTTTATACAGACTTTTTACTTAGCCTGTGATCATGTGGATACAATCCTACCTGTGATGTTCGCAGGTGCTGTGTGCCTGCCCTTAGTGCCTTCCTGAGTCACCCAAAGAGCTTCTGTTTCACTTAGCTGTGGCATCTCTTTGGCTTGGAGCATCAGAGTTCTTGCTGTGACCTGTCCTGGGCTCACAGGCTCCTCTCTGGCATTTGAGTTCCCCTTTTGGAGTCTTCTGACAAAGAATTATTAGAAGAACAAATTGAACAGAACAGTGAGATCCTGGTCCCCTGGTCTCAGGAGATAGAGTATATCAGGAGAGGAAGAGAGAATGGGGAGCAGCAAATAGTGTGACCAGACCCAATATATAACAGCTTTTGCACAAGGGAGGTGAATGCTTTCAGGATGTCTCCATCTGTCTGGGAAAGGCAGTAAAAGGTAGAGCCATTCCCCATCCGGTGGCAGAGGCCTAGAGTGTAAATGATGGCCTGGGGGAGCACTGACTGCTGCTGCTGCTTGCAGGAGAGTGTTGAGTGAAACCAAAAAGGGCTCAGTTCAGAGGAAATTAAATAATTTTTCATGCAAAATGTAGTTTAACTGAGCTGCAGAACCACTTGGCACATGACATAACAGTGTTTTGAGTTAACATGAGCTCAGGAGAGAAGTGGAGCAATTCACGAAGGAGAAAACAACCAAAAATGAGGATCTGCAGAGACACCATTGTGTGTTTGCCCTGTGTGTCCTGTGAGAGGCTTGGAGAGAGTTTGGCTTTGGACTTGATATACTCACACTCTTCATTCTCAACCCCTGTCTGGAGCTGCCAAGGGCTTTCTCTGGCCATGGTAGGTGTCAGACCATCCCCAGCCAAACCTAAATGCCCTCCTACAAGGCAGGTGAACATCAGGTGCCTGCAGCTGTGGACAAGAGAGACAAGCAGAGGAGCCCTGAGTGCTGCTGCTCCTGAGAACAGCCAGGGAGTTTGGGGATGCCAGAGGTGCTGAGCCTTGGAGACACACTGGGGAGAGAAAACAGAAGCGCACCCCAGTCTCTCCTCTTTGCAGCCCATCCAGGTTCCCTGTGGCTGGTGCCATGGTTGGTCCAGAGGCATGTGAGGAGGAGGAGCAGGTCTGCTGTTGGTGGAACAAGGAAGCAGGTTTGATCCACCTTAGGTTTGATGCAATAAGTGTCTCTGAGGCACTGTGTTCACAGTGCTTCCCTGAGCAGTGCCAATGTGCGTTTGGTCCCAGGCACACAGGTGACTGCAGGAAGGGCATTTTTGAGGATATTGCTGTTGGTAGGGACTGATACCTAAGGCAGCAATAGGAATCTCTGTAGTATGAGGTGGATATGGTGACGAAAATTGAAAATAAACTGCCCTTCCACCAGGAAGAGGGAAGGTGGGAACACTCGGTTTAGGCACACACTGCCCCTGAAGAATGGTGGTGGGAAGGTCTTTGGTTGCTTCAGGGGGATATTTCCAGGTGAGAAGCCCTTCATGGAAACAAGGCTTTTGTGGGAAAGAGACCCTGGGAGGAGGGTTTGTGCTTACCATGAGGGAAGGTGGAGAAAGGGCAGTGTGCTTGTTTCACAGAATGAGGCTGCACATAACCGTTCCATGGGAGAAGGTCTGAAGGACACAGAGATGTGCCTGTGAAGATCTATCAGAAAAGTGGGAATGAGAGAGCGTGCACAGCCTTGGGCAGCAAGTTTGTGTTTGAGGGCTCAAGCAGGATTTTTAGGGAAGATTTCCCTGTGGAGGTGATTTTTGAGGTGAAAGGATTGGAAGGGTGATTTTTGGAAAGGTCAAGCAACCCTCTTGAAAATACCTGAGTTTGTATGGTTCCTCTTCTGAGGGGTTTCGTACCCATCTTTTTCGGATGGGCTTTTATGTATCGTTATTTCACCTGTTTCAGAAACATGGGATCTCTTGCTATTTCTGTGGCACCATTGTCCTCTGCAGAATTTCCAGTGCCCTTTGTGCTGCTGCTCTGCTCCAGATCCGCTGAGATGCTCTGCCCATCTCCTAGGATTGCTGAACGACACTGTTGTGCTTTCCTCGCTTCTCCCTTCCCAGCTGCTGAAGTGAACCTGTGTTTCTCTCCATCCTGCAGTGCTGGCTACTCTTCTGTCTGCTCATGCTTCTTTGTCATCTGTCCCTTGTGGAAACTTGCCTGTTTTGAGCCTAAATTTCCCCTTAGGGTGGCTCTGCTTGGGCAGTTTGAAGGGATAGATTAAATCTATGTGGGAGCATCTGCTGCCCCATTGCCAGGATTTGCTGCCAGGGTGATACCACATGATTTAATGGAAAATGATAAATTCCCTTTGATAAGTTGCCTGTGCTTTCCACAAGGGTGTCTGAATTCCAGAGGTGGAAACGACTTGCTCTGTGCTGACCTCTGCTATACCTATCGTGCAGAGTGATAGCTGCAGGATATCTGCAGGAGCAGGGTGGAGAGGAGGTCCTGCATTAGCGGTGTAGGTTTTGGAAGTACAGCTGGCTAAATCACTGAGTCATTTGGGAGTGCATAACACCTAAGTCATTCAGGCCACTCCATGAGCGTTTGAGAAGTGCAGGTCTCACCAGGAAGGAATGAACACAGTATGGAATTTGGAGCACTTGGAGGTGGCAGACGGAGCCGGTCACAACCCAGAAGGATCCAGAGACTCTTGGTGTGCTTTCAGAGGAGTGCTCCAGTTTGGAGTATGGGGAAGCAAAAGGGAGATTGGAGGAAACCTGGGTGGAGCAGAGCTCATAGGACCTGGTGTAGGAGGACGAGAGGGTGGAGCTGAGTAGGAACTGAAATCCTGAACAAGTCTGTGCAGAGGGAGGAGACCTCAGAGCTCTCATGTGTCAGCATGAGTGTGCACAGGGACAGGCTGCTGGGCACCTTCCCGAGGAATACTGGGCTGGAAGTGTCTGAGGCTGTGGTCAGACTGTGGGTTGGCCAGAGAGGAGACCCAAGGGCTGGCTGTGGACCTAAGGGTTTTAGCAGTCGTGATGCTGAAGAGGGAAGCTCCCGGCATTTCTAGAGTAGGGGCTGCAGTTCTCTGCTTCGCTTTTTCCTCACTACAGCTCCCATGATAAACTGAGGCCAGTGCAGTAAACACTCTTCCCGCTGCCCAGTGAGCTGATATCCACTTGCACTGGAAATTGTGGGAGACGGACACTGGGGAGAGGAGCCCATTTCTGTCCAGGGCAGGTCCTTCCCTGTTTGGGCTTGTTACTGTTTGCATCCTGGCAAGGCCCTTTGAAACTGGCTGGGCTTCAGCAGTTCCTCCTGTTTGGCTGCTGTGGCCTGGGGTGAGAGCATCTATGTCCCATGTCCGGAGCCAGGATCCCACTGCACCCGGGTGAAGCTTGAGGCCATGGCTGTCACTTTCCCAAAGCAAAATGGGGCCTCACAAAGCTAATTAAGAGCAGCTTTTAATTTCCTGGCATCTGAGGGCTGTAAGGAGGATCTTGGGTTTTATTTACTTCCATAGAAGAGTAAAGCTTCTCCTTCTAATCTCTCTGTACTAATAGCCCTTCCCTGAGAAAGTCGGGGAGCGGGAATCCTCCGTGGCTCACTGTATGGAGCCAGCCTTGGAGCCTGCAAAGGCTTGATGTGCAGTGAGCACCTCCTCTTGCTCTGGATGTGGTTCTTTCCATCCCAGGCTGTGTCAAAGCTGCAGCTGCATTTGTTTAACAAAACCAGCCAACAAACTGGTTTCACTTGCTGGTTGTGAGACTTGTGTGCAGAGCTGGCATGGCTTTCTGTGCTTTGCAGGAGCTCAGGAGCCCTGTGGGTTAATGAGACAGCCAGATGTGTGTTTGTCTTTGCAAAAGCCATGTATTCTGGATTGCTGCTGCCCAGAAGTTAGAAAAAGTGCAGGCCATCTCTCCTGCATCCTCCCTTGGTGACAACGGAGGTGTAGGATCTGTGCTGGGGTGGCTGCAGCCAAATATGAGCTCAGTCATGGGGAAAAGAGCCGATAAACTCTTGGACATAAAATTCTTGGATATACAAACAGGGAGCAGGAAAGAGGTGCACAAATGGATTTTACGCTTGAGGTCTATGAATGGGAAGTGACTGTTGATACTCAGATCTCTGAGCTCCAAGGTGTGTTCAGCTCTGTGTGGACAGGTATGGGTGTGCTGCCCAGCCTGGATCTCCCCAGAAGCTCGGGTCTTGGAGGAGGTTCAGGTGCATGGAATAGCGAGATGCAGAGGCAGCTGGGCAGTAGAGAGGTTTAGTGGTGTAAAACGTTAATGAAAATTCAGGTGGCCGTCGTTGGAATGGCTCTGTTTCTCAGCAGACCTTCCTCGGTACTGGTTTGGTACCTTGGGAGGTCACTGGTGGAAGCACCTGCTCAGTCTTTCCCGGGTTGTTATAAACCTCTTTGTATGTCTCTCTTGGGTGATTTAACACCTGCCCTGTCTGTGGGTGCATCGCTGCCAGCTTGGTTCAGGTTTGCCCCTTTGGGGTTCCTCCTGTTGCTTGGTGATGGTTACCTGTGTCAGTTCCCCAGCCCTTGCTGGTGTTCCCGATCTGAAGCCTGAATGTGGCATCGCAGAGGCCCTGCCTGCCCCTCTCTGGTGTCTCTGGTTCCCTTTGCCTGCTGCTGAGTATCTGCCAGGAAGGATTAGTTCATTGATGGTTGGAGGTAGAGGCGGGGCTGGGTTAACCTCTTCAGGTCTCCTCTGACGTCTTCTGTGTGTTTCCTGCATTTTGGAACCCTGTTTTGCCGTCTCCCAGGCAGGAACTTAGCTGAGGCAGTGGTGGGAGTGTGGTGGATGGAAGGGATGCTGCGTGCTGAGCAGGGGGATGTGGCATCACAGCGTCTCAGTGGGCTCTGACTCCTTCCCATTCCTCGTTCAGGGCATGTACTGGCTTATGTCTGAGCTGGTCCCCTGGGAGCTGCACCAGCACCTTCTTCCTTGTCCTCTTCTCGCTCAGAGGAGGTGTTTGGGTCTGTGTCCTTCCGCACAGGGACACTTAACTCTTCTTCAAGACTTCTCCAATGCCCCAGATGTGCTTTCCTGCACCCCAAGGATACAATCTGCCATTGAGTCCCCCGCTTTGCACCAGTTACTGGGCTTGGTCTCATTGCCTTGTCTCAGATTCCTATTTTCAGGGTTAGACCTCGTTTGTTGGGGTTTTTTGGTTGTTTCATGGTGCCTCTCTGTGCTGGAGATGTATCTGTTGGATAAACTTACTTATGATTTCTGCCTCAGGAAAATACAATCTGATTGGAAACAATTGCAACAGGTTATTGTATAGTACAACTTTTGGCATTCTTCCCTTTGCTAATAGCTGTGGCATTACAGATCAGTCAATTACTTTTTGTAATTGCAAGTTGACCCTTCTTTGCTAAGAAGATGGTTTAGAAGTAGATGGTGTCCCTTGGCTGAATGGGAGATGGTGATTCCTGAGGTGCTGGTATGCCAGGAAGGGGCCTGGCTGGGAAGACCTAAATGCTAGGGCAAATCAGAAAGGGGCAAAGGTCCTTGGGTAGTAGCTGTGGTGTGCTGAGTTTGGCTGCTTCACCCGTACCCAGGATGCTCTCCCATGAAATGATCTCCACCGGTCTCTCCAGATTAATGCTTTTGCAGTAGAATCACAGAATCACTGAGGTTGGAAAAGACCTTCAAGATCGAGTCCTGCCTTTGACTGAACACCATCTTGTCAACTAAACCATAGCACTAAGTGCCATGATTATTTAATATATTCCAGTATTTCAATGGAAAATGCCCCTGAATGCCACAGGGAGTTCTGGTTCTTCCAACTTGCCCCATCCCACTGCACAGACCAAGGCGAAGGCTGTAAGTGCTGGAATTGTGGTTGGGGTCCCTCTCTTCACACAACATAGTCTGCTGCTGCCTCGTGTTGAAGATCAGTCTGAGAGCACGGATCACTTCCCAGGCCTGCGCAGCAGTGGGATGCTAATCGTGGTGTCTTGATTTAATTCTGGCTCGGGATTGCCTTTCTGGGGCCTGGTTTGGTTTGTTGTTTCACCTGGACCAGAATTCCTCCCTGCTCCTGGCTGCGTCCTGGCTGTGTGCTGGGGGGCAGTTGCTGCCCGGGCCCCTCTGAATGGGGCAGCATTCCCTCAGTCCTGCTTCAGTGCCTGAGAAGCAGCAGCTGCTGAGCCTTTGGCTCGGAGACAGCTTGCTTTGTCTTTGCTGGAATGTATTCCCAACACTTAAGTACTTTTATATATTTGCAATGCATTCCTCAGGGCCTGATACGGGGTTAAATAGTCGGAAATCCGCCGGTCTGTGAGGGGAGGGCTGTGGAGAGGGCTGTGTCCGACTGGCAGGGAGCAGCCTGCTGGCAGCCTGTCTCCTCCTGGCTCCAGTGTGTGCGGGAGCATGTGGGGCCACTCCTGTTCGGTGCTCTCAGCTCCTCTGCCTCGCTGGGCCCTTCCGTGCCTCTCCTGCTGTGGGCGGGCAAGGAGTGTCCTCTCTTGCTGTGCCCTGTGCCACGGGTCGAACTGCAGACCTGAGTGTGGTTGGCTTGTCAGTGGTGTCCTTGGTGACCATGTGCTTGTGGCCAGAGAAGTTCATTAGCCTGGAGCTAGTTCAGGATCTGGCAAGTACTGTGAGGAGTGGAGAAGGAAACACTTCTGGAGTGGGAGACAGCTGGGAAGATCTCGTGTTGGGTGGGCAGGTGGTCTGTATCCTCTGCCTGAGGTGTTGTCCCACACCTGCTGAGGTGGGTCGGACCAAATCCCTGGGTAACTGGCAACTGGATGGTGGATGTGGTGCTCTCCCTGTGGCACCAGGGTTGCCCCTGGGGCTGGGTAGTGGCCGCTGGAGCTCCAAACTGATGTTCCCACCTCTCAGCAGTGTGATTGCTTGTTTGACCTCTGCTCATGTTAAGTCAGTTATCCTCATCAGATTTCAATGATTCTTCTTGAATTAAGCTATTCTGGGAATAACAGTTGCCTTCCTGGTTCCTCAGTGTAGGGAGAGGTGTCTCTTGGGTTGGCTGCCCTGGTGCTCCCTAGAGGCACTGGGCTCTGCTGGAGGGGGACCGAGTCCTGCTCTGCTGAGAGAGCTGTGCAGCCTCTGGAGCTGTCATCCTGCCTGTGCTGCCCAGCCATGAGATACAGGTCTTTCTGGTTCTGTGGCCTCACCTCTGCTGTGCTGGCTTTGAGCCTGGTGACTTGGAAGTGCTGGGTTTAACCTTAGAGCTGATCAGCTCCTGGGTGTTTTGCTTTGCAGTTGCTGCTTCCAGCTCCTCCTCACTCCATCCCAGGCTGGATTTCCCCAGAGACAATGCCGCTGGCACAGGTGTCACAGATCTCTCAGCGCACTTGTGAAAGGAGGGGCCCCAGGTCTCTTCACACTTCACCTGCCTGTGGGTCTCTGAGACAGGCAAGGCAGACACGTGTGCTCGCGTGTCCCAGTGCCCAGCTGTGAAGCATGCAGCAGTCTGCTTTTTCTAGGGGCAGGTCTTAAGATGTCAAGCCCACGTTTAACGAGGAACATGGGAATGAAACACAAGGCTTGAATACATGAGCTGGTTTTGCTGTCAGCATTTGAGGAGCTGCTGTGTTGCACTGCTGACAGATGGACAGATGGATGGACAGACGCCTCCTGCCCACAGTGTAGAGTCCTATGTATTCATCCTGCTTGGAGACAAACACAGAACTCAACTAGGATCCCAGCCCGTGGTGGCATGGGAACCAGGCCTTCTTGCTCGTGAATCCCAAGGAGAATTGTAATTATTTTCCTGCTGCACAGTCTGATCCTGCCTTTAATTAAGCATGTGTTGCCTTGCTGGAGGCAGGGACTGTTCTAACAGGGCTGGACAATTGGACTTTAAAATCTCTGAAGAGAAATGAGAGGTGAGGAGGCTGAGGAGGACCTTAGCATGGGCACTTCCAGGGTTGGAAGCGTTGGCAAAACCTCTTCCTTGGAAACCTCCCCTTAGCTCGTGTTGGAGGAGTTGTCACACAGCAGGCACTGCTGGGGTGCTTGGTCCCTGGAGAAAATCACCCGCTACCAACACTACTGGCTGAGGGCTCGTGTCTCAGGGCAGCCTGGGTTGTCACAGCTTGTTTTTGAGGAAGAGGAGGTGTCTGAGCCCTGCTATTTGGGCAGCAGAGCTGGGAACACCATGGTGGTTTTGGCTGCAGAAGCAGAAAGTCTCTGTCCCATTCCAGAGTCAAGATCGTTTTTGCAATGTAGACCCCGTTCCTGATCTCCAGCTGTATAAATTGTCACCGCCTGGTTTCAGAGCCGTTGGCCTGAGTGTGAGATTGTTGTGACTCTGTGTTTAAGCTGGTGCCTGACTCCTCTTCCCCTGACACGTGTCCTGCTCTTCCCCAGTAGTGCTGCTGTTTCTCACCTGGAGAGATTCTGAGGTGTTGCACTGAAACCTGCCTAAAGCCTGCTTGGCTGAGAGGAAGAATGTCCCTACAGCCTGTGATGGCACTGGGCAGCCACTGCCTACTGTCTGCTGTCAGCAGGAGGGGTCCTGGGGCCAAGACAGCTCCGCGAGCTGTCCTTGCTGAGAGCAGTGTGGCTCCTTCTCTGTGGAAACCAGTAGAGGAGCCCAGGTGTCTGTCTGTCCTCTTCTCTCCCTCTTGACACATGGTGATGGCTCTCCTCCAGGTACGGGTGGGAACATGGGGGCTGGCCCTCCAAGGAGAACAAGGTGATGCTGGGGAACAAAGACCCCCCATGTCCTAGTTCCCTTCCCCCTGGCATTATGAGATTAGGCATCAGGTGAAGCGGAGAGCTGGAGCTTAACCTTGGGTAGGCCAGAAACCCTTTTTTTATAGCCTCGGGAAAACAAAGATTTGGAAGAGTTGCCATGCTGACCTGAGAGGGGAGATCAGTCTGCGTGCAGACGCAGTTGGTGTTTTCCAGGTCCCAGGCTCAGCACCCAAACACTTTCTCTCTTTCCTTGGCAGAGAAGATGCATCTTCTGCAGGTGGGACGGGAGCTGTAGCACACAGGGGCTTGTGTTGCCATCGTGTGCACAGTGGATGGGCATAGGGCTCTGCGGTTGCTGCAGGTCGCAGTCACCAGCAGTCTGCGTGGGGAGCTCAGCGGTTCTGGTGGATCTATGTCCCTGACCCTGCCATGCACCATCAGTCTGCCCAGGTTGTTCCAGGACTGCATCCCATTCCCCCTCCTGCCTGAGCAGCAGGACCAGCTCCACCAGCCCACTGTACCAGCATGGGGGTGGCTGTGGTGACGCAGTGCCCACAGCCCCTGAGCCAGGCTATCTCTGTCCCTAATCCTGGCTGGGGAATGGTTGGCTTTCCAGGCCTGCCCTTGGGATTTTGCCATTTCTGCGAAACGACATAGCTGAGTGGTGGCTCAGAGGGTTTGTCCTGAGCCTTTTATCCTTTGTCCTTTCTCCTTTTTTTCATTTTCCACCTCTTGGTCTGACTGAGTAAGTGAGCAGGGGGCGGGCCAAGGCTCTGCCAAGCATCACGCTGCAGCAGGAGGGAGACGAGACATGGGGGTGGTGTCTGAATTCCTAGCATCACTGGGCACTGTGGTTCCCTTAGATCATCTAAGAGCTCCAGCTTTTCCTTTCTCGATGTCCTTGGGCTCTGCCGTGCTCTCAACACTGTTGCTGGAATCTTCATAGACATGAGCACAGACATGTCACATCAGCTGGAGAAACACAATTTGAAGGCTTGTTCATGGCAGAGAGGGGACAGAACCTGCTCTAGATGGTTCCTTACAGACAGAGAATGGGCTTAGAAAGCCCTTCGAGATTCAGTTGTGTATATACGTGTCACGTGTGACTCTGCTGTGTATATACATATGTGTGACTGCTGTGTATGTACGTCACATGACATTGCTGTGTATCCACATACTGCCCTGGGTAACGTGCTATAGCTGACCTTTCTCTGAGCAGAGGTTGGACTATCTGGTCTTAACAGGTCTCTTTCAACCTCAACCCCTCCATGGTTCTGCTGGACCTGCCTCTTTGTCCCTTCCAGTCTCAGCTCTTTCATAGTTCTGCTGGACCTGCCTCTGTGTCCCTTCCAACCTCAACCCCTCCATGAATCTGCTGGACCCGCCTCTGTGATGCAGATTGCCTTTTGGAGTGAGCTGCTGGTACTTGAGACTCTGTCTCTCATCCGCCCACACCTTTGCAGTTTTGAAGCTGTTGGCTCTCCGGAGCATCCCCTGCTTTCCAGACATGCCTGGCAGCTCTGTACTGGTGTGTGCAGGACCTGGGATGCCTGTGTGGTGCTGCTCCAGGCTGTGTGAGGACAGATGTGGTTCTCTTGGGCAGGGCAGGAGGTGGCTGGTGCAGCCAGGTTTGGAGCAGGACAGTTGTTTCCCCATGCAGTGAATGAGAAAGGGGTGCAGGAGTCCTGTTGTCCTTGCTCAGGAGTGGGTCATCTCCTCCTCCTAATGTTGGCCAATGCCTCCTGCAGTGCCACCCATCCGTGCTGCTGGTGACCCATCCCATCGTGACATGCTGGGGTTATGAGGGCAGAAACTCCTTCCTGGGTCAGGTGGGCATCTTCTTCCTTCTGGGAGCACTCTGCTTTCCTGTGGACCTGGAGCTGTGCCCTGACCTGCCTGAAGTACAGGCTGACTTTGTGATTCCTGAGCTCCCCAGGGTAAGGGACTTTTGTGCTTGTGCTTCTTGCTGGCTGAAAAGCTCTGCAAGTGGGTGTTGGGCATCCTTGTGTTGTCGGGGATAATCATGTCCAGGATCAGCCATCAGTGCCTGAGGCTCTGGACTGCCCCACTGCCCAGGTGTTCCAGCTCCTGAGCAGGAGCCAAAGGTGAGTCTGCCAGGGGAGCCTGCGTTCGCTGCTACCAGTGTGTCTTGTTTCCATAAACTGGCTGAGCCTGTTCCTGTTTCTCTGGGTAGCCTCAAATCTGACCACAGTGTGCCGTGTGGGAATGTTTCTCGGGCAGGACTGACCTCACCACTGAGGGTGAGTGCGATGGGGCCGGGCTGACTCTGCTTGGCTGCTGCAGGGTCTCGCTTGGAAGGGGACATTTTGGGGACAGTTTTGGCTGCCACAGTGTGATCCTGCTGTGACCACTGGGTATTTTTCTTTCATAAACTGTCGCCAAATGCAGTACTCTGAATCAAGAGGCTCGCTAATAATTGCACAGGGCTTTCATCCTTTCTCACTCCTGCATAGATCCACCAGTTGGAATGAGTCCAGAGGAGGCCACAGAGATGATTAGAGGGCTGGAGCACCTCTCCAGGGATGAAAGACTGAGAGACTTAGGGTTGTTCGGCTGGGAGAAGGCTCTGGGGAGACCTTAGTGCAGGCTTTCAGTACCTACAGGGGCTCCAAGAAAGCTGGAGAGGGACTTTGGGCAAGGGCTTGGAGGGACAGCACAAGGGGAATGGCTTCCCACTGCCAGGGGCATGGTCAGATGGGATCTTGGAAAGGAATCCTTCCCTGTGAGGGTGATGAGGCCCTGACACTGGTTGCCTAGAGAAGCTGTGGCTGCCCCATCTCTGGAAATGTTCAAGGCCGAGTTGGCTGGGACTTGGAGCAGCCTGGTCCAGGGGAAGATGTCCCTGCCCATGGCAGGGGTTGGGACTGGGTGGTTTCAAAGGTCCCTTTCTACCCAAACCTTTCTATGGGTTGGAATCCCAAAACTGCCATCACATAACTTCCAGTCAAAGCAGAGTTCAGCACTGAAAACCCAGTACCAGATATCTCCGTTCTTCAGTTAAGGGGGAAAAACAGCCACTATGTGACAAGGACAGAACACAAAAAGGAAGAGACAGGTTTGTAGAGGGGAGCTGTGTGACTTGTGTGATTGTGGGATATCACTGGGCAGGGTTTGGCTCATGAGAGGCTCCCCAAATTCTGCTGGTTCCCTCCCATGGGTGATATTGGCCACACTCAGTATTTGACTGGCGGCAGCAGCAGCAAGGGATGTTTGAGGGGTTTTATTGGTTTCTGCAGAGGCCTGTGAACCACTGGAGCCAAGTGGCTCCCCTGTGAGGATAATTATTTGGTGGACCTAGGGGCCCAGAGGAAATTTGGACCATCCCCCATGGTTGAAGGTTTGACCAGACAAAGGCCTGAGCAACCTGCTCTGGCCTCATCCTGATCCTGTCTTGAGCAGGAGGTTGGACTGGAGATCTCCCAAGTACCTTCTAACATGAATTATTTCATAGATCTATGAGGAAGGTCTGTGATACACAAAGGATTGGAAGGATATTAGATCATATTTCAGTCCCTTTTGACTGAAATTCCATGGGTCCCGGTTGCCTTTTTCTGTCTTTTTTGAAGATTGAAGTAACTGAATTTTGTTTCAGAACTCAGCAAAAACCCTTGAATGTGTTTGCCTGCATTTTGCTCTCAAGTGGCTGCTGAAAGGGGATCTTACATCTGAAAACCTGCTGCAGAGCCTGGATTTCAGAGTTTTCTGCCTTTTTTTGCTATGTTGTCATTTTGTGGAGCATTTCTTATCTTGGCATATGGTCCTTTACAAACTCTTTATACCTGTCCCTAATTAATGACTATTTCATGTATTTCTAGTTCGTTGCACTGTGGTTGCTCTGCTCTGGGTATTGTAAGAGTTTGTGTCCCTGAATTTTAATTGTAGGACAGTTTTGTAGCTGTTTTCTGCCTTATCTACCCTGTGAATACTCCCATGCTTCAACAGAGAATATCTTTGTAATGCACCCTGATTTGCAAAGGCTTTTACCCCCAGTTACACCCAACTGCTATTATATTGGTACCCCCTAATCTTTAGCTTTATTTTGTTCCTGATAACTTCCATCACACTCTGAGCTGCTGGATTCCCGTGTGCTGGAATATTCCTGTGCTGATTCTGGATTCCGGTGTGCTGGAATATTTCTGTGCTGGTCCATGTGGACTTTGGGCTTCTGGGCTGCCAGGAAACAGGGAGAGATTTAGCTTATCTTTTTTTCTTCTTCAAACTTCTATTTTTAATCTACTCTGAGTCCAGTTTGGACACTAAGGGATCTGGGTCGGGCAGATTTGGTGGTGTTTTATCTTACAAATCAGAAAATGTTGAAGTTGGGGGAGTTTCTCTTTATTGGAGATGTTCAGTGTCGTGCCAAATCCAGGGGTTTTCTTTGTCAGGTCTGGGAACTGGGGTGAACTTTGATTAGCAAAAGGGATAATTGCCAGTCTCTAGAGATGTGTAATCAAGGTTTCACTCTTAGTTCTAGTAACAATTTTTAAATCAGTTTGTTCTCATTTTCAAGTGTCACAAGTGAATCTCCTGCGCAGCCTTTGCTTTGGGCTGTTGGGCTGAGATGAAGTCCTCAGCTCACAGAATGCTTAGCTGGAAATAACATGGAAATTCGTGTCAGAGACAGCATTTGCAGCTCTTGGTCACATCCTCTTGCCGTCTTTTTTTGGCAAATATGAAACCTGAATTCAACCATGAAAACACTGTAATTCTCACATTTGTTTTTTCTGGCTACCACTGGTGGCTGTTGGCTGATTTTACTCTTTGTCACATCTAAATATTTTATTCAGGTCCAGTGTAACTGATTCTGCCAAGTGGGACGTAGCACTTGTGTCCTCCTGCAGTTCTGCGCGTGGGCTGTGCCCAGCCCCGGCAGTGCTAGGGGGTTTAGAAACCTTTTTGTTTTCTTTTTAAGAAAAAAGAAGAAGCTGGGAGCTGCTGCACCACATACAGCCTGGGTTTATTCCCGTTTACTCTAAATGTTATTTAAAAGTGTGGACATGTATTCTGAGGCTACCTGAACCCTTGGTGCTGCAGCCTGGACTGTGGATGTTCAGTCCCCGTGGTTATTTTCCAGTGTGCAGACTCTGGCAGGTCAGCACAATGTCTTGCCTGGAATTTCCTTGCATTCTAAAATTAGGAGAAGACTCCAGGAAACAATAGCAAATCAAGTCTCTAAACTCCTGCTCCCCTGAACCTTTGTTGTCATTTAGACTTTCACCCACTTATTTTTCACCGAGCTGATCTGCATTAGATAAACAGAGTTAAACAGAGCCAGTGATGGTCAGTGGTGAGAGGGGTTATTTTTTAAATTTAGTTACTCATTGTACAATTATTACGGTCCTTTAGGACATCAGAAGTGTGAATTTCCTATCAGTGTGGTTCATCCCTGATCACTTCCCATGTGCAGAGTGCTGTGGAAGCCAGAGAGCCCCAGGGCAGCAGGGGCTATGCTGTGGTTTGGTGCCTCTCAGACACACTTGTGCCCAGCAATGTGTCCTGACTGGGACTTGGAAACTGCAGAGGTTTGGATCTGTGCAGAAACTCCTCCAGTTACACCACCAGGCCTTATGGTTGTCGCTGCAGCAGGGATGAGCAGCTCACTTGTGCTCTGTGCACCTTCTCAGGGTTATGTTTGCTCCACCTGTTCATCCACTCCCCTCCCTTGTCTGCTCTGTGCTCTCATTTCCAGCAGTGTTGTGGGGCTCCTGAAGGTGCCCCACACCTGAAGGTACCCTGCAGGTGTTCCTGGGGTGGTCTTGTACAGGCGGATACCTGGAAAGGCACCTGAGGAGAGAGGTTCAGAGCTCACTCTGGTTTGATCCCTCTCAGTGTGCGCTGCATGAGTAGCCCCAACTTTGGCCATGTTTTGTGACCTGTGAATGATCCCAGGATTGCTGCTCCTGTGCTGCTGTGATCCTCTCCCTGCCTTTGCCAAGGACAAACACAGGGTGATGTAATTTAGAAATGGCCTCTGCATGTCACTGCACAGACCTGAGTTTGTTCTTGATCACTTCTTAATGTTTTCTGCAGTGGCCCCACATTGTTGTTTGTTATTCCCAGTACTCCGAAACAATCCAGGAAATGCAGCAAACACCCCAGTCCTGGTTCCCATCCTGTCCAGGATCTGACCTCTGGCAATGGTTAGAATCAGCTGCAGTATTTGGTCAGTTGATAATTACGGTACATTGCGTTTACTAAACTCACTGGTGCTGGTGGTGTCTTGGAGGAGTGATTGATGGATCCTGGAATTTGCCATTTGCAGCTAATGGACTTCTGGGAGCCCCAAGGGATGTGTGAAAAAGTTGAGTGTTGTGAGGGCCCTTCCAGTCACCATACTTATGGCTGTGCTGTTCCTAGAAAAGAATTTTCTTGCCCTCTCTAGTTCTGTGTTACTTGGGGCTGTACTGACAGCTCACCTGCCCCTTTTCCACCCGGCACAAGGGGCACAAATGCTGTCCCTAATAGGGTGAGGACCTGCCGCTGATGTGCTGACCAAACATCCTGTACAGCAGATGTGTGCAACAGCAGGGACAGCACTTTGGGCTCGGAGTCTCCTTGTGTTTCTCCTTTGTTGGCTCTTCTGGACCTGAATCACAAACTCAAGTGTCTGCTGCAAGCTGCTTTAAAGTAACTTCCCCGTGGTGCTGGCCTTCAGAGGCTGAGGTGACCTGTTATTGTAGGAACCAAGGAATGTCTAGTTTGTACCCTGCACAAGAGGGAGGATAGCAGTGGGGTAGCAGATGCTAAATGAATGATCAACCTAAACTCATTTGTGCCTTTTTTCTTTTACCCTTGTCCCTTGTAGCCCTTCATGGGAATTCTGATTCATACAGTGACTGCCCCATCAGGGCCTGGCTGGGATGGGGGGTGGTGAGAGCAGGCAGGTGTCTCAGGGGTGGATGCTCAGGCTTCTCCTGAAATGAGGAGATGGGCTTTCCCCAGAACTGCTGCCGACCCAGTTGTGTCACTTCTGTCACAGCCTTTCTTCAGGCTTCTGAATCTGCGCAAGCTGGGCCTGAGCGACAATGAGATCCAGAGGCTTCCCCCCGAGGTGGCCAACTTCATGCAACTGGTGGAGCTGGACATCTCCCGCAATGGTAAGGCCAGAGCTGGGCAGGAGCAGGTGCCCCAGCCCTGCAGTACTCCCTGTGCCCTCGTGCTCGGGAGAAGCAATGCCTTTCCTCACCCTGTGGAGTCATCCCTTGGGGATCCTCAGCTGTGACAATGGGCTTGTCTTACCATGTCTCAGGCTGTCACCACTACCTGCTGTCCTATTTTCTCAAGCCTCTTTTGTTCTTTCACCTATTTTTTCCAGACATTCCAGAAATTCCTGAAAGCATCAAATTCTGCAAATCCCTGGAAATCGCAGACTTCAGTGGGAATCCTCTCTCCAGGTAGGAAGGCATATGCAACCCATTAGTCCAGCTGAGAAGCAGAACTGAAGTTGCACATTCTCCCTGGCTTCCTCTGATCTTCATCTTGTAATTGTCTCCCTGTGAAGCCAAGGCCTGGGATTGCCCTGCTTATTCCAAAGCTGCAGGTGTCCGCTCTCCTGGCAGGTGGAATGCTTGGTGTCAGGAGGAGCTGGTGTGTGCTCCATCCTTGGGGCCTGTGGCTGGGAACAATGAGCATTTAGTTGTACTGGTGTCAACGGTGAGGACTTTTGTCCTCTTGCAACGAGTTTGTTGCTCCCTTTGCACTGGTCACAAACCAGAATGGATGTGGGCTTGTGCTGCAGAGGAGAAAAAGCCTGCATGCCATCGTCTGTCCCCCAGAGCCCCTTTTGGGCCCCCCTCTCAGCCCTTTTTGCCCCCTCTCAGCCTCTTTTCCACCTCTCTTATTTAGAACTGAGGATAATCATCCTTTGAACCCTGTGTTTGGTTGTTTCCCTGTTTCTTCAGTGCCCAGAGCTGTGCCCAAGTAGGAATCTCTGACTTGTCTTTCAGTACTCTGTCTCTGGAGCTTTTAATACATAAAGTTGGAATTCAGTGTGGCTCCCCTGCCTTGGTGAGCTATGTGTTCAGGCACTGTTGTCTTGCTGCCGGCGTCACTGCAGGTGCCAGTCTGGCCTGAGGTGTCTGCTTCCCTTTGTGCTCAGGGCAGGTCCTGTCCAGGTTTGAGGCACATTTAACTCTGCTCCCACTCCTGGTCCCGGGCACTGCTGGAGTAGGACAAGCTTCTCTGTCTGGATGTGACAATCCGTGTACCACAGGACTGACCAGCACATCTGCACTAGGCATTATTTGTCATAGTTTTTCTCGCTCAGGGTTCAGATGACTTGGGTGGGGGGTGTTAAGGGGGCCCTACGAGCTGCCTGTGGAAGCAAAGGAATTTCCTCTTTCAGGGTTTTTCCCTATTCTGTCACACCTTTGGTCTGTTTTGATGGTGCTTGGTGCTGGGGAATGCTGCAGTGTCATCTGCAGAGATATCCTTTGTTCAGCACTTGGAATGCTTGGGAGCCCTCCCTTCTTCCAAGTGTAAGTGATCCCATGGCATGGTTTAGTCTGGGATTTGTGCTCAAGTACTGCAGAGCTGAGTTTGCAAACCTGGACAGATGATGTCTGGTGCAAGGGGGTTCTGTGGTCTTGGAAACGGAACTTGTCCTGGATCAGCAGCCAGGGTTGGTGACGGTTCCTGTTCTTCTCCTTTCCACATGTTGATGCCAACTGGGATAAGACTGGCTTTGGTGGGATTTAAGTGTTTTGGGGGGTTCTGTGCTTTGTACACAGGATTAATGGAGTTTTGTTTGTGTTCTCACAGGCTTCCTGAGGGCTTCACCCAGCTCCGAAGCCTGGGCCACTTGGCCTTGAACGATGTGTCCTTGCAGAGCCTCCCCGCTGACATTGGGAAGTGAGTATGGCCCTGTTCTGGCAGCGGGGAGGGGACTGGCATGGGGACACCTTGCTGCTGGGATGAGGACAGTGGCAGGACCTGGAGAGACAAGCTGGGTGCAGGTTTGCCCTGGTGCTGACAGCGCCGTGTGAGCACCTCTGAGCCTTGGTTTGTTAAAAGACCTTCCTACAAAGGTTCCTGTCCTGATCCCAGCTGCTTGTCCTGCTGTGGTTTGTGGCGCAGCAAGGATTGATCCAGTCTTCTCAAATCCTGTCTTTCCCCTGTGATCTGAGTGCCCATTTGCCCCTTTCCAAGCAGGTGCGGGCTGCCTGATGACGTTTGAATGATTTATGCTGCTGGCAAATGGCCCCATGGGGTGCAGAGCTTCTCCCATGGGGTTTGGCTTTCCACATGTGAGGGATTTTACCTTTTTGGGCAGACAGTCCTGTTGTGACGGCGTGTTCCTTGTCCTGAGTGTGGGCATAGCGTTGGTGTTCCTTGTGACTGCAGCAAGCGCTCACCTCCACCAAAGCCATTTGCAGCCGTGTCGTTTCTGTTCCCCCCATCTCCATCCATGTGTGCACATTCATGCATTGCACAGTACATGAGGGGTGGTTCCAAGGGAAGGGAGATGAGCAGCTGCTTGTATCCCTGAAGCCCTGTCCGGTGAACCTGGCTTTCTTGCTCCCTTTTCTCTTGCAGTTTGGCAAACCTGGTGACTTTGGAGCTACGTGAGAACCTGCTAAAGACTCTCCCCACGTGAGTGTCTGTCTGGGGCCTGTAGGAGTCTCCTGCCTGATCATTCTTGCTGCTTCCTCAGGGACTAGGGCAGGCACCATCACTTGGCTTGGGAGGGCTCAGGCTGGGCATAAATAGGCTACATCTTGCTGGATTTCAGTAAATTGGAGCAAGGAGGGAGAGAATGGTGCAGGGCTGGAGAGCAGCAAAGGATGTTCAGAGCCTTTACTCAGCCTGTGTAAGGATTGATCTAGAACAGACAGGGTTCCCAAAAAAAAAAAGCTGCTGGAAATAGTGAGAAGCATTTTTCCTGAAGAGGTGGAGCAGACGATGGATTCTTCTGGAGAGAAAGAGAAACCTGTGTGGATGGGGATGTAGGAGGAGCTCTGTGCAGAGTGAGGGTCAGGATTTGAAGAGCAACAGGATACAACTGAAGGGTCCATTTTGCTTCTGACATCTGTTTTGTTGGATATCCCTCCTGGTTGTTCTGGATGGGATAACTGCTTTCCCTGCAGCCGACAAAAGCCAGCAAGGGAGAAGAGGTAAGTCTTGTTACACGTTTTGGAGTTAGGGATAGGGATGAGTTCCTGGCAGGGAACATGATTGGTGGAGGTAATGCTCTCAGGTGGATGGACAGGGAGAACTATCCAGTTGCTACTTTAGTCTTTGCTTTGGCCCGTCAGAGTTTGAGTTTTCTACCCTCCATCAGCTCTGTCAGCTTGTTTGCTGCCTGCTTATGCATCCCACTGATGATTCCCCCAGCTTTCCTTGGACATCGTTGGAAGGGATTCTGCCCGGCTTCTTTTTGAACAGCAGTTGTTTTGGGGCCACATGAAGTCCTCAGTGAAGGTGTGACATGTGCACCTGTCGTCACCTGTCGTCAGAGCTCTCTTACTATTCCTGGCAGGAACTCGGCTTGTCTGCCGGCACTTCCCCCCCATGGTTACACCCTGTGGAAGCACAGACCAGAATCACACCATTGCCTTGCCTAATGCCAGTCAGCAGATCTCTTCTGCACAGCAATGACCCTGTCACAGAAAGGTGATGGGAGGGGGCCAGCTGAGGTGGTCCCATGTGGAGTACGACCACAGAGGACAATATGAGAGTTAAAGCTCCTTATCATAAGACAAACCCAGGATGCTTTGGGTTGGAAGGGACCTTAAAGTTCATCATGTTTGAGCCCATTGCCATGGGCAGGGGCACCTTCCACTCAACTAGGTTGCTCCAAGCCTCATCCAGCTTGGCCTTGAACACTTATTCCAGGCTGAGAACTGGCAGGCAGGAGGAGTTTGGGTCCTGGTGTTGGGCCGCTCTTCTGGCTGTTCCTGTGACTGGGTGTTCATACAGGCAGGTACCACTGTTGGGTTACACCATGTCAGCAAAGAGGTGCAGTAGCTACATCCAAGACTGGACTTTCAAACTGCAGTGAAGGTAGTCCCAATGGCTTTTCACCATCTCAGAACCAGCAAGTCTCTGGAGTCTTAATAATTCAGCCTGTGACCACACCCCTTGGGTTTTCATGGAGATCTCTCATGCCCAGTGCTCCCATGTTGCCCTTTGGTAGATCTGGGTGCCATCCAGCAGGATACTTGTAGTGTGCTATGAGGTTTTGGTGGTTTTCACTGGAAGGTTAATCCTGGCTTAATACTCATTCTGTAATGCAAATTCAACTTCTTTTCATCTTTCCCCAATTCCCCAAATTCTATTTTGGTATGATTTCCAAAAGTAGAAGATGGATCTTGAAGGCCATCTGTGATGGTGATTCTGATCAGATCTGTCAGTCAAATACAAGATTGCAGTCGATGGCCAAAACCGTTTTAGTGATGCTGTCGGGTTCTCTGCCTGAGGCTCTGGTACTTACTCTGGCTGCACACTGTGCATAAGAACAGCTCTAAATGAGACCGGGTGACCTTGCCAAAGAGGAAAATTACTTAAGTGAAAAATGGCTGGTGCTTTGTTTCCAGCGTTCCTGAGCCCACTGGATAGGTGGACTTCATCACTGAGAACCTGGGGCAGCAGAATGCATCAGTGTTCTTTTGGTACTTTTTTGTTGTTGAGCTTCTTGAAAGATCCAGCTTGCAGTGACCTTTGTTTGCCAAAGTTCCATTTCATTGGTCAGTCTTCTGATACTGACCGAGTTCTGAAATGGTTCAGCTTGTACAGCTGGTGATCACCCCTCATCTCTCCCATGCAGATGGGACACAGCCAGAGATTTAGGAAGGGCAGCTCTCATATATTCTTATGCAATAGTGGAGGGTGATCTATATTGAGACCTTCTGCCAGACATCATCAATGTGGATTCCACAGCTCACTTGTTCCTATATTGGGAATTCAAGCTGTGTAGTTGCAAAGGGACAGTCAAGGCTGCATCACCTTCAGAGGAGTTAGTGTTGATGTGCATTAATGGTGAAGGAGTGCTGTGCAACAGGATCCTTCAGATGAAACTGTTGATAAACCTTTGCTGGAGTTTATCTCAAAATCCACTGCTGCATGCAGTAGGAAGTTAATTTTCTTGTGTAACTCAAATGTTTTTACAGCCTGGCCCAGGCAAGACAGCTCCCTTTTATTGCAGCCCCCAGTGGCCTTGGTTTGGGTGCCATTGAGAGGTGGACCTGTTTTCAGAGAAATGTGGGGATTTCTGTATTGGGACAGTTCCTTAAGAAGCGAATAAAGCTGTTCCCCGCCGAGGGAGTGGGCAGGGCTGGCAGCTCAGCGCTGGCACACAGGGAGGGGCAGCAGTCCTCCGGGGAGGTGGAGTTGGCGTTGATGGGTCAGACTCAAGTACGAGGACAAATGAGCACCCGGACCATGTCATGAGAACCCCCCCTGGGTCTGTGGGACTGCAGGCCTTGTCCATCCCCAGGTGTGGTGTATGGGGTGCTGGGGGCACATCCGTGGGTCACTGGTGCGGACAGGCTGTGGGTCCTGTGCAGTGTCTTCATAGTGTGCTTCTGTCTGTACACTGTCACCTCACCTGAGACATCAGGCTGCTCTTGTCTTCCCTTCTTCTTCAGTAGCATGAGCATCCCGTTTGGGGAAACTGAGGCTGTTGAATTTGTCACTCCTCCCTGTCCCTGTAGCTGTGGCTCCCCTTGCCCCCCAAACATGTCTTGTCCTCTGCTGAGAACCTCCTGT
Organism: Callaeas wilsoni; assembly: GCA_013398955.1. Lineage (NCBI taxonomy): Eukaryota > Metazoa > Chordata > Aves > Passeriformes > Callaeidae > Callaeas > Callaeas wilsoni. Next base: position 23,354 of record VWPU01026195.1, read on the forward strand.
TGCCTGTCAGTCTGTGCCCAGGTCCCTGTCCCTGCTGTGAAACAGGCAGCAATGTGAAGGTGTGGCTGGTCATCCATTATGGTTTTGATCGAAGAGTATGTTATGGTGGGAGGGGGAGAAGGCAAACTGGTACCAGTGGAACTGGCTGCATCGGGACTGCTGGTGCCTCCGAACCCAGTTCCCTGGGGCAAACGGTCTGGCTTGGGGAAGGGACCAGCTCTACAAACTGTTGGGCTCAGAGGGACCATGAGAAAGGTCAGCATTGCCCCACCTGCTTTAGGAGCTACAGAGATCATGTGATTTGTGCAATGTGTGTCCCAGATGCCAACCTTCCGCTCTTTATTTCTTGTTTTGTCTCTCTGTCTCCTGTGCCTTGCAGTTCACTCTCCTTCCTTGTCAAATTGGAGCAGTTGGATCTCGGTGGCAATGACCTGGAAGTACTGGTAGGTGAGGGCTGGTGGGGGGGATTTGGGTGATTGGTAGGGGCGTATCCTGCACCTCGGTGCAAGCAAGTGGGTTTTCACTTGAAATGCAAAGAAATAGACCCTCAAGTTATTTGGGAAGATTCTGATCTGCCCAGCATGGCCCATTCATCATTCCCAGATGAATTTTCTCTTTATGTGTCAGCCCTTGTGTCCTGTGTCCTGCTGGCCTCACACACTGGCTGCTCTGTCCTTTCCAGGCTCTGGGATGGTAATTCTTCCTGTCTGGCTGCCAAGGATCTTTCCTTTCCAGCAAGACTCTGGTGTTTCCCTTCTCTGTCCTGCACTGCCCCCAGCTGTTTTTCTCCTCATCCAGCTTCCTGCCTTTCTCCTTTCTGATAAGATTTCTGCTCCACAGAGTGCTTGGCCATTCCGTGTTGTCCACGGCACTGAGGGTAGCCCAGTGTGGGGGCTCTTTCCATGGAGGGCTCAGCATATGAAGAGCAAGGGAACAGTCTCAGAATTCAGGTTATCTGGGCATTTGGGAACACCCAGTGATGTTCTGTAACTTTGCAGCTGTGGATTAAGCTATTACTGGATCTTACTTTTCGTGTTCTGGAATGGGTTTTGGCAGAAACCCATCAAAGCTGGGAGGCATAAGGGTTCGTGCAGCTGAGCTGTGCACAGGCTGAACTCACCTGTGAGAACAGGTGTGTGACACTTGAGCCATGCTCCAGTGGAACAAACTCCAAACCCAAATGCTGATTGCTTGGGGAGGTTATGGAATGTGAACGTGTGTCTGTCATGGCTGATGGTGCCATTGGGTCATGTTGAGTTGGCTGGTGGTACCCAAATGTTTATTTTCAGGTCTGAGAGGAGGAAGATGCATTTCTTCTATAAGGCCAAAATTTCCAAGCCCCTAGACTCATGAAATCATTTAGGTTGGAAAAACCATCTGAGACCATTGAGTCCAACCACTCTCCCAGCATTGCCAAGGTCACCACTAACTCATGTCCCCAAGTGCCACATCCACACAGCTGTTAAGTCACCCCAGGGGTGGGGACTCCACCCCTCCCAGGGCAGCCTGTGCCAGGGCTGGACAGTCCTTTCTGGGAAGGAATTTTCCCAATATCCAATCTAAACCTTCTATGGCACAACTTCAGGCCATTTGCCTTTGTCCTGTCCCTTATTCCCTGAGAGCAGAGCCTGACCCTCACCTGGCTCCATCCTCCTGTCAGGGAGTTGCAGAAAGCAAGAAAATCCCTCCTGAGCCCCCTTTTGCCCCAACTCGCTCAGCTATTCTCCATCAGAATTGTGCTGCAGGTTTAGTTCTTGCCTTGCCTGCTGACACAGTCCTACTGTTGCCTTCTGTGTTTCCCATCGGACCTCCTGCAGCCAGTGGGCCATCCTGGACGTTCCCACACACATGTGCTGCTATCTTGTAATGATCCATGGGTGGTCCTGGGAGGTGTGAGAGGCAGAACAGTGCCTGGCTTTGCAGAGAGTGGTGTATTTGCAGCATCGTCAAGCAGCTTCTCCCTCTGGAAGGGACTGATGTCATCACTGTCCTGTCTCCTACAGCCGGACACTCTGGGCGCGCTCCCAAACCTGCGTGAGCTTTGGCTGGACCGGAACCAGCTCTCGGCCCTCCCGCCGGTGAGTGTCTGTTCTGCACACATTCACCCTTCTGCCTCTGCCCCAGCTGTTCCCTCGAGCCATGGGGTCTCCTCTCTGATCCAGGAGCTGGGCAACCTCCGCCGCCTGGTCTGTCTGGATGTGTCTGAGAACAAGCTGGAGCAGTTGCCCAACGAGGTCAGTGGGCTGGTGGCACTGACGGACTTGCTGCTGTCACAGAACCTGCTGGAATGCATTCCAGATGGGATCGGTGAGTATTGTGGGATGGGGAGCGCTGCAGGACCACTTCCTTGGCAGTGCTTCTGGAGGAGCTTCAGGAAAGAATGTCTGTGGCAGGGAATCAGGGGTTCATGGACATAGACACAATCATGGAGAGCAGTAGCAGTGGGTGGTACAGGTGAGCAGAACTCTGCAGGAGGGTTCAGGTGCCTCATCTGCATCAGGTGTGTGTGAGGCCTGTGAACAGGCCTGGTGGGAGGAAAGGCAGAGTCTGTGTAGTTGGATTATGTCATTCTTGATGGGATCACAGCCAGGTGAGTGTAAAACAGCATCCTTCCCTCTGGCACAGCTCACACCTAACTTGTCACCCTGGCCAGGTCAGCTGAAGCAGCTCTCCATCCTCAAGGTGGACCAGAACCGGCTGACAGATGTGACAGAATCAATTGGGGACTGCGAAAATCTGTCTGAGCTCATCCTGACTGAGAACATGCTGACGGTGGGTACACAGCAGCCACCTGCCTCTCTCATGCTGTTCATTGCAGCCAGCTGCCAGGGGTCCCTTCCCACCTTCTGCCCTCTGAGCTGAATTCCTGGATGTGCTCCAGCTGCTTCCATACTGAGTTTCACCACGTTCACAGACATTTGGAAGCTATTTCTCTCACTGATTTTTTTTCCCCTAAAACATTCTCTGGAATAGCAGGGATGCTGGGATTGCCCATCCTAAAGACCATCCCAGCTGACAAGTGCAAGACCACATCCTAGGCTGCATTGGTGAAGGGTTTGGGATAGTGTGATTCAAAACGGTCCTGCTCTAAACTGCCTATGATTTGATTGGTATAAGATGAGGATTAGGAATGGGCAGATAAACAAAAGGGAAGTCTTGACCAGTGGTGGTTGGAATGTGTTGTGCTGTGTTGAGGGGAAGAGTTGGCATGGATCAGTCTATGAGCGTGAGGGAAAACCTGTCACAAAGATGTCCCAAAGAACATTATCCCAAATGCATCTGTTGTGATGGAAGGCAGCTTGTTCCCCAGACCGAGGGCTTTGTACCTTTTACCTGTGCTGCTCTTTCATTTTGCAACCACTGACTCGGCTCCTTCCCAGGCCTTGCCCAAGACCCTGGGCAAGCTGGCCAAGCTGACAAACCTGAACGTGGACCGGAACCGGCTGACGGCGCTGCCAGCAGAGATTGGAGGCTGTGCCAACCTCAATGTTCTGTCCCTGCGGGACAACCGCCTGGCCCTGCTGCCCCCTGAGCTGGCCAACACCACTGAGCTCCATGTCCTGGATGTGGCTGGGAACAGGTGAGCAGCAGGAAGATGCACAGGATAGGAGGCTGCTGTGAGGGAAATGCTGGACCTGTGTGGATCCCAGGATCCAGGGTGTGGAAAAGCCGGGCTAATGGCTGAGGGCTTGAGCTTTGCCCGTGAACCCCTTCTCTGTGTTACCGGAACACAGGGTGGAGGTGAGGCAGAAGTGTGAGGGCATTTTGTCATGTGTGAAATAGAGATCCAGGGACATCCCTGGTTACTGGCTTCCTTTCCTTTCTGCAGATTTGTTTGTCTCTTTAGTCTTCAGGTGATCGGTGCCAAAGGCTTGTTCATGGTGTGTAGGTGCCTGAGAGCTGTTCTGAAAGGTCCTGTAGTTTGTTCTCTGGGATTGGTATTTTTGGGAGCAATTGGAAGCTGACCAGAGGTTCTGTAGGGAGCATTCTATACACTGGTGTGTGAGAGCATTGCTTTTCTGTTTCTAAACCCCTCCATGCTATTGGAGGGAGTTGTGCTCTGCTAAAGGCTGGTGAGGATGGGTTATTGGAGCCCAGTCTATGGCCACGGACAAATCAGCTGTTCCAGTGGTGCAGGACTGAGAGATCTACAGCAGCTTGGCTCTGTCCCTCTCTGTTCAGGTGGGGCAGTCTGGAGCTGAGGTGAAACTCCTTCCTGACCAGGTAAGTTTAACAAGCAGTTGTTCTTCTCTTTTGCAGGCTGCAGAACTTGCCCTTTGCTTTGACAAATCTTAATCTGAAAGCCCTGTGGCTGGCAGAAAACCAGTCCCAGCCCATGTTGAAATTCCAGACCGAGGATGATGAAAAGACAGGAGAAAAGGTTCTCACTTGCTACCTGCTCCCCCAGCAGCCCTCTCCCAGCCTGGGTAAGAGTCTGCATCACAAGCACTGGCTGCAGAGCCTTGTGCTCTGGAGGGGACTGAGGCCTTGAACCTTCTCTGCTAGGTCGGACTGTTCCTTACTGTGATTCCTGTAGCAGATCCGGGCTCTTGTATGCCTGGGATACCTTTCCCAGGCAGTGATTGTTAAAACTGAGGAATTGCTTTCTGCCAGGTGATAAGGCAGCTGCAGCCTCATCTTTGAGTGTTCTGCTTGGATCTACTGACCGAGCAGTTTATTTTTGTTGTCCTGTCAGCATGATATTCCTGCCTTAATTCTACCTTTTTTCGTACTTCTTGGGTAAAGAGTGCTAGAGCTGAGGCATCAGGCAATTCCCTAGAGGTTGCTGTAGGTCAGGTGGGAGATGTACAGAAGGTGACAGGATGTTGAGGCCTCAGCCATTGTCCTCAAGGCCTCTGATGCTATGGGCAGGTACGACGGAAATGCCCTAATGGGATGAGAACTGGCTTCCATCTAAGTCTACAACCCTGCTCTTCCCAAGAGGAACTCCCACTGTGTTCTCTTCCTCCCCAGAGAACCTCCTGCAGAACAGCATGGATGAGAGCTGGACAGACACCAACTTAAACAGAGTCAGTGTGATCCAGTTCCTGGATGAACCTAAAGGAGATGATGATGAGGAGTCTGGAGCTGAGAGACGAGTAAGAAATTCCTGGAGGCTTGTTGGCTCCCTCTGGAAGCACAGGGACGAGCTAACCTTTCCAAAGATGGGGAGCCACTGTGGTGTCCATGTTGCACCCTGTGACACTGCTGTAGGCATGTGCAAGATTTCCACAGTCTGAAGGCCGTTTGGTGCCCTGAGGAGCCAAGCAGGAGTGAAAGGGAATGAAGTCCCTGGGAGCCGTGGTACAGAGTCATATTTTGAGGCTCTTCTATGGGAGTGGAGCACTAATGTGCCCAGGGAGCACATTAAAATGTCCAGAGATCCCAATAGAGCACTGTCAGCGTAGGGTTTTAGCTCACCCCATTATGGGGAAAGGCTGCCCATCCAAACCCAGGCCATCCCCATCCCCCCAAGCTTGGACCCAGTGCAGCCCATGCTGTGGAGTGTCATGTTAGTAAAGTAAGTACTAAACTCTATAGGCAGCCTCAAAACCTGCAAGAGATCATTGTGCTTCCAGTGCAGATGCAAAGGCCAGGATGGAAGTTTTCAGCAAGTGCTCTGAGGGTTTCAGTCTCTTGCAGGATTTTTTTCCTTTTTAGTTTATGGAAAGCCATCCTTGAGATCTGAATCCTCCTAATGTATGGTGTTTGCAGCTGTCCTGGCAGTGCGTGTGCACTGCTGGCATTGGAAGGTTTGGGGTTGTTTTAAATTGTTTTTAACATTGTTACTAGTTTTAGAATGCTGGTTTTCTTGACTCTCTACCTGAGATGGAACTCACTAAGCAGCACCAATTCTGGTGCATTTGGGCTTGGCAGACCTGTTAAGTAACTCCAGAGGAATTAGGAAGATATCTCCAGACTTCTCACCTGTGTTCTGGAGGAGTTTGTGCATTGACAGTTTTTCATTTACTAAGCCTGAAACACCACTTTAAATTTCCCATCTCTGTCATTCTTCCCAAGCCTTCTATCAGCTGGAGAGCAGGATGGTGTCCAGAGAGAGCTCTCAGGGTTCCCTCCCTGCCTCTGTTCTTTCCCCTTCCTAGCTGCAGGCTGTGTAAGACCTGGAGCAGATCCTGCAGCAGGATGGGTTGGTCGCATCCCCTTGGGGCTCTGGCTGCCTGATAAAGGTGTTAGTTACCTGCAGAGGTCCATTCCTGAGGCCTGGCACGTGCTGCCAGGGCTGGAATCGTCTTCCTGAGGGTTTCACTTTGTCAGGGCCTGCAGCGCCGAGCCACCCCTCACCCCAGCGAGCTGAAGGTGATGAAGAAGGTGATTGAAGTCCGGCGCAATGAGGTGAACGCTGCAAAGGCTGATGCCAACCCGAACTCTCCCAACTCGGAAGTGAGTGCTGGTCACTGGGGAATGGATAACCACAGAGAACATGGGATCCTGGAATGGTTTGGGAATCTTACCGACCATCGAGTTCCACCTCCCTGCCATGGGCAGAGACATTTTCAACCAGAAACATGTAGCATATGTGGGAAGTGGGGAGGTAGAAAAGACTGACTTTTGGGAAAGACTGGGAGGGACTGAGAATGGATTGCCTGGGAAGTTTGGAATCTGCCCTGAGGTGTCATGGGGGGCCTGTGAAATAGAGCAGGAGATAGAACCAGGAGACAGAGAACAGTGTAAGGGGAATTGTGTGTGTCAGTACCAGTTTTGTCATAGCACAGGGAGAGGAAGAGAAGTCTCTGATATTCCCTGTACAGAATAATGGGAATAGAGCGCTCGGAGGCGGCACCTTGCTGACCTTTTGGGAGGCTGAGAATAAAAGCCTGCGCAGGAGGTGGAACAGGATGGACCCAGGTCACATGGAGGAAGCTCAGGAGGGGAAGCTGTGGGCAACCTGAGGAAAAGCTGGTTCTGTTGGTGCTGGATCATTCACGCCTCACACCAGTCACACTGCATAGCTCCATCTGCTGCTCTGGGTTCCATCCTGACCATCGCAACCATTTTCTCAGGAGAAGAGGCTGAGTGCCACATCAAATCGCAGCGAGGACTCCCACCAGTCCACCAGCACTGCCTCTGTGGACTGCAGGGCAGAGGAGAGGGGTCGGGGCTGGCCCAACGGGCAGGTGCCTGACATGCGGGAGCTGGAGAAGGAGGTGAAGCCCAGAGTAGAAGAGGAGCGCAAGGAAGCTGCTGACCAGGAGGAGGAAGATGTGGAAGTGGAATATAATGAGGTAGGAGTCTGAGAACTGCAGCAGGGTCATGAGAAAAAGTGGAAGGACTTGGAAGTTTCAGAAGAAGTGGGAAATAGATGCACAGGTAAATGGATGTGGGATTTGGGCATCACTGGAGGCAGATCCAGAGCATGGAAGGCAGTGCAAGCAGAGATTCAGGCAGCTTGTGGGAGCTGCACACATGGGAGACTGGGGTGGACATTGTAGGAGCCAGGCAGGCTGTGGGAAGATTGGTGTGACAGTGACAGCTTTGAATGCCCTCCATCCCTGGAGCTGACAGAAGCATGTCTGGGGGAAGACGTTGTTATGGAAAAAGACAAGGATGGGGAAATGGTCATATATTCCTGCATTTTCCTGAGCACACAAGCAGTGACACTGGCTCTGCCTATGCAGGAACAGGGGCCGCAGGGACAGCAGGTTCTGTGCTGCCACCCCTCTGTTCCCTGAGGCTCACGGCATGTCTGGGGCTTTGCTATCACAGCCTACTGTACACTTTGCTGAGGACACGCTGATACGGAGTGAGGATGAGGATGAGGATGAGGCGCGACCATTCCCAGTGGAGAAGCAGAGACTTATCCGCAAGGACACGCCCCATTATAAGAAACACTTCAAGATCACTAAACTGCCCAAGCCAGAGGCAGTGGTCGCACTTCTGCAGGGGCTGAACAGCGATGGGGTCCCCAAAGAGGAAGAGGAGTTGGGAGGCTGCAATAATAACATAGAGCCCAAGGATCAGGAGGAAGCATGGGATGAGGATGACAGAAAGAATGGAGCTTTGTCTGCTCAGCCATCTGTGAAGGTAAGGTCTTGTGGGGAGGGGGAAGTCAGAGGAATGCAGACCTGCCCTCTGCTCCTGTGACCGAGCAGCCAGGTTGATGTGGTACTGATGAAAGCACTGGCAAGAGGCTCCAGCACTTCAGGATGTGCTGAGGGTGGGGGAGCTGAAGGTCGTTGGGGGCTCATAGGGTTGTCAAAAAGCTGTGCCATGTTGCTGTGTCTGACACCTTCACTGTATCCAGGTCCTTGCACCATCCCCATTCCATGTGCTGTTCCCTATGCTGCAGGGGCAGTTCTCTGTCTCATCACTGGTGGGTTCTGCTGTTCCTTCCAGCCTCCTTCTCACTTGTTGGTTGTTGCTGCTGGTTCACAGGAGGATGAGCTTTATCCCTGGGTGGATTCAATCTTAGGCTGACATTTGGGCCACTGACACTTGTTGGCACAGTGCTTCCTGGATCATGTAAGTGCAGCCAGGAGTGTGGCCTTCCTTGTGCTTCCACCCAGGTACAGCCTGATGGAGGGTGCATTGGGATTTAGGGGAGCTTGTGCTGTGAAGTTTTGGTTATACTGGGGCATAAAAGGTAGGGGGTCCTTGGCTCTCTTCAGCTGAACCACCACGTTTGCTTAGGGACGCACAGGGGTTCTTTCTTGAGGAAGTTCCTCACAAGAGAATGCAAATATATGGATGAGGGACACTTCATGAGATCAGCCCAGTTCTCACCCAGGCTGGGTTTGAGGATTTTGAGTTGTGTTTGGTGGGAAGCGGTCAGGATATGGCTGAGTCTCCATCACAGTCTGACATCAACAAATCTCACAGGTGAGATGTGGGTCTCTGGATGTGGAAGGTGCTGGAGTAGAACCTTCTTCTGCTGTAACGGCACATGCTCCAGGGTGCCGGGATCATTCCCATCCGTGCTGGAGCTCAGGTTGCCCAGGGAAAGGTCCTTTCCCTCACTTAGCTATGGAGCCTTTCCCTCAGTGGATGCTTACCTTGCTTTGCTTGAGCCGATGGAGCTCATCCTGTGCTCCCTAGGGATGAGGCGTGGAGTTTTCCCACTGTTGGTGAAGTTCCTCAGAAGGAATGTTTGAAGCTGTCCTAAGTCCTCTTCATCCAAGACCTACCATACTTGGGAATGCCCTCACCTGAAAAGGTTGTTTTAGCTGGGGACTCAGAGCTGAGGAAACACTGACCCACTGGCAGAGCCTATGATGCCTGCTCAGGGGTGGGGTACCTGTCAGAAATTACCCTGGCCGTCAGCTAAGCCTTGTGCTTGGGACTCAGTTCTCCTTTCTGTGGGCCTGGGTTGGATGCCTGCCCCATGAAGACATTTGTTAGCTGCCTCCTGAGCTATATTCCAGGAGTAGGGATGTAGGGAGCAGTGTCCCCTTGCAGGGAGGCTTGTACAAGAGATGCATTGAAGGAGGAGGCAGGACAGGCTGTGCAGGAGGCTGAATCCTAAAACCAGAAGGTTTTCTTGCAAGGGCAGGTGGTTTTCAGAAGAAATCCTGAGTTTTCCTGTGCTTGGGGGCAGGATCCCAGGTGTCTGTCAGGATGTACTTTTCCACCAAAGGGATTGGTGCAGTTGTGTTTGGGACTGCTCATTCCTGTGCAGCAGCTTGAGTCACCACAGGCTCCTCGGTGCTTTCTCCTGTGTTTAACCCTTCCTCCTTTCCGGAGCAACCTGGTATGGAGGGAGAGATGTCAGCTAGTGGTGGTCAGCTCAGGGGTCAGGGCCTCAGGCTGCCAGCATGAACAATACTTGGCCTTAGGGATGCCCCTTGGCAGGAGTGCACTGGCACTTGCCACTCTGGGAGCCCATGAGCAGCCCTAGCACTACTGAGGTGCTGAGCAGGAGTGGGGGCTGCTTTGGTGTTGAGGGGTCAGCTCTGGAGCTGTGGTGTGAGTGAGCTCAGCTCTGGAGCTGTGGTGG
>VWPU01026199.1:0-31767 GCA_013398955.1 Callaeas wilsoni
CTGCACCAATGGCAAAGGGCAGGGGAACAAAAAGGCACTAAACTGATACTACTTTGAAGCAAAAAAACCCCCTGTGATTTGAAGCAGGTATTCTTAATTTGCCTGTCAGATGCAATTTACAGTGCTCTGATAGCACAAACTTACTACTCTCTCTTCTTTCCTGGCCTTTAAAAAAATGTCCAATGAATTCAAATGTCATTGTAAAGAAAAAAACCATCACAAAACAGGACAAAGGTAGCTTTCAATTAATTTTCTAGAAATTTATTTTCTTTGTATTAGTTATACTGCAGAATTAAGGTAAGGATGAAATAATAACCTGAGGAAGTGATGATCTGATTCTCTGTAAATAGCTTTTAAATTATTATTTTTAGTTGTACCATTAAGCCTGTAATTGAGTTTTAGAAGGGATATGTGTCCTTAAGCTTATGTATGTATGGCATGAATATTTCTAGATGCAGGAGCATTTAGCAAAGTGGTTATTTTTTTATTTTTGACTGTCAGAAATGTATGGGTTTCTTCTCTTAAATTTGATTTGGTCTTTGTTTCCTTCCACCTCCCCATTCCCAGAAATGGGCATGGTGGTTACTCACTATTGCATCACGATTTCATTTAAATTACTTTTTTTCAGGGACTGTGACCTCACCTTATTGAAGCCACTTTGGCAGCTTTTCACCCATATGGAAAACAACTCGTGTCACGACACGGCCAAGCCTGGTATTCTCCTTCCTCTTCATCGTGCACTGGCAGAACTCTTCTTTGTGACAGAAAACAGAGTTACTGTAAGCCATTCCTGTGTTTCTATCCCTCCTTTCCTCAGTGCTGGGAATGACAGAATTCAGTGTTACACTAAATGCAGTCTTCCTTTATCCCTCAGAGCTACAGAAACATTAACAACTGTCTGGCATGTGGCAGCAAATTCTAATTAGAGGGGAATTCTGTTGCCTTATCCATCACTGGACTTTAAGTAATAGTCATGACTATTAAGGCCCTAAAGCAACTGTTTAGTCTGACAGGAATTCTGGTTTAATAATTAATTTTAAAGAATTTGCATGTGGTTTTCATTGAGTTGATTTTGAACTTTAAATATGAACAGTATCATGAGCTCATTTCTGTTATCACAAACTGTGCTCTAGTCAGGAGAGTCTTGTGTGCAGTTCTGATACCTTTGGTTCTTGGGGACTGCTCTAATGATCAGCATTTTAATGTTAATTAGTAGAATATCACCTTTGGTAGAAGCATTGGCGTTCACTGCATGTTTTCTGGCTGCAGGAGCTCGGATCTCTGCAGGAGTATTTGCTTGCCTTAAATACTGAAGATCATCTTCATCGCTGCACAGCACAGGTAGGATTGCACAGCCCCAGGGCTGGGGGGGGTTTCTCATCTCTGTGGCAGACACTGAATGATTTCTCATTGCCCAGTGGAGTTTATAAAAGAGATATTAATGTACTTGGGCATTACACTACCTTGATAGGCCTCTGAAAGTTGGGAGTGAACTATGCACAAATGCTTTTCTGGGATATCGGGAAGAAATTATTCCCAGGAGGGTGGTGAGGCCCTGGCACAGACTGCCCAAAGCAGCTGTGGCTGCCCCATCCCTGGACATGTCCAAGGCCAGGCTGGACGGGGCTTGGAGCAGTGTGGTGTGGTGGAAGGTGTCCCTGTCCATGGCAGGGAGTGAAATGAGATGATCTTTAAGGTCTCTCCCAAACCACACCATTCCATTATTCTAGGCTTCTATTTCTGTTTAGTTTCATACAATGATTTCTTTACACTTTGGGATTGAGGAGAATATTCGGTGTGACTTTGTTTTTTCCTTTCCTGTTCTAGGCCCTGAAGAACATTGCTGCTATCAGCCTTGCCATTAACTATCCAAACAAATCAACAAGTTTCTGGAATGTTTAATACTGGCTCAGGCCGGAGTGCATGGGATAGAATAGTATGTCCATAGGACATTGGAACAAACATCTTAACTCCATTCAGGAGAAGTTCCTTCAGCTTCAGTGTATGAGCACTCTGCAGCCTTCCTTCCTTCCACCTTGATGTAGAATTTGTAAAAGTAACAGCGCACTTCAATGAAAAAGCACATCTCGAAGTAACTCACGCGTCGCCTACAGTTATGTATGCACATATTGTAGCATGTTAGAGTAAACAGAACAATATTGTTTTTTATTCAGAGGAAGTAAAGGAAAGAAGGTAGCTGAAGTATGAGAATGGAAGGCCCCCACGTTTGTATCATCTGCTCCTGAGGAAACTTGATCCATGGAACGTGTCAGCTTCAGAAAGTACTGCTGAACTTGGTGTGATGCCATCAGCAGCATCTGTTGTACATCTTCGGAGTGAAACGGGCAAACCAGAATCTGCTGGCTGCTGCAGCAATGGTCCATGCTTGAATCCTGTCATTTTTGCTTTGGAGGCTACTTCCCAAGGAAAAGGATTCAATTCTTACTAAACTACAGGTTGTGAAACAAATCGTGGGTGATTTGCAAAGCAGTTGAAGGATTCCAGTTTCACAGCATCCTCGTGCAAGAGCTTTATGTTTCTCCTGTTCCTCAATTCATTCATCTGGGTCACCCGTTCTTACCTTGCTTTATCTCCAATGTATTATTCCAAATAGCCCATTATTGTAGTGCAGAGAGCAAAGACTGGCCTTCACTCACAAGGCAGTGGTGATATGAAGACCTGAAGAACTTACATGTTTCTCAAAAATCACCTCTTGACAAGAAATTATTCACGAGGCTTTTTTTCCTTCAGTTATTTTGGTATTAGTGGCTATGGGGGTCCTTCTTGGCAATGTTGGGAACCCAGACTCCCAGCACTGAGGGTGGGGTTAATGATCAATCCACTCTTATCTTACACAGCAATAACCACATTCCTCTTGGTGACTATGGAATGAATTGCAGACCTTCTATGCTGAAATAAATTGGCTTTCTTCCTGCACAGCTACATTGGTTATTCCCTTTACAAAGAGTTAAAAAGAACACAGAAAGATTTGGGGGTGTATTTTGTGTACCATTGCACAGTTTGTAGAGCTGGTCTTGTCAAATATAAATTCAGATTACTTTTAATGCTAATTATTTTCTTCTTCCCTTCTTCACCCCGACATTGGAGCATGGAAAAAAAGAAAGGCAGCCAAAAGCTCTAGTAGTAACTGAATGCAAGTTGTGTAAAGCAGTGGCTCTGTCAGGAGGGAATGTATTTATTGACACTGCTTGTCCAAAATCTGAGTGGTGCCCAAATACCAGTGCACAGGAGCCCTGCTTTGGGGAGTGTCCTCTGAAATGATGATCTTACCTGCTGGGGCTGGAGTTTAAGGGTGGCCCAATCTCCCTCTGAGAGGGAAACACGCAGTAATACATCCCTTGGATTTTTTTTGATGGCCTCTAGTGCTGTAGAGTTTCTGTTCATCCAAGTGAGTGCACAGCGAGTGCTTGGATCAGAATATGATTATTCTGCCTGAAAGACTTAAAACTGAAAACCAAGAAGCACCATGCTGAAGCCATTGCCTTCAGGAATGGAGTGGCTCTCCTAGCAAATGAGAATTCCAGGATTCAGGAGAAGTGTAGTATTTGTGAAAGACTGAAAGAAAGCAGAGAGATGCTGCTCTGGAAGCCCTCCTTGAGCACCCTGAGTTGATTTCCTTAAAGACATCACGATGGGAAGGGAATTATCAAGATTGTGGTGTACCTTTAATGCATGGATCATTCTGTTCCCACATCCAAGCAAGGTGTCTGGGTTTGCTCCTCCCTGCAGGGGTGGCAGAGAACCCTGGGGAGCCAACTGCTTCACACCTGGTAATTCAACAGCTTCTGGGCACGAGGAGTTGCTCCACCAAAAGGAGATGATCTTTAACTGGTGTTAGGGAGTTGCATGGATGGGGCAGGTGAGCACTTGGAGGTTGCTGTTCTGGAGCAGTAGGACTTTATTCACTGCTTCCGTGGGCATCCGTGGCCGAGGAGCCACGGAGATGCACTGGGCTGAGCTGTGCAGCTGCTGACATCTGCCTGTTCAGTCAAAGAAGGCTTTTTCTTTTTTCACATCAGGGATGAAGACTGTAAATAAACCATTCACAGAACCTGTCACAGCTCTGTCATAATCACGTTTTTTTTTCTGTTGGACTGTCCTTTTGCTTTCTGGATGAAGACGTGAGGCTGCAAGGATGACACAGGAGTGGCCAGAATTCCTTGCTAGGCATTACCACTCAACTTACTCTACCAGCAGTGACTGGCCTTGTGAGTCAGTCATCTTGCCCTGAAGGAACTGTCTAGGAACAGTGTCCACTAAATATAATTTCTACCCACTAGATGGAACTGAAGGACTGTGACCTGAGTTGACACTGAATCTGTTGCTGCCTTATAACTCAAATCATTAATTATGGATTTTTTAACAGACAAGAAACACTGATTATTTTTTTTTCTTCTGGTAGCTCTAAAGAAAGAGGAATAGAATACCAATAATGAATATTCATGATCAGTCACATTTTGAAAATTATGCAGAAGTTCCACGTGGATGTGAATGATGCTATTGAATTGTATAAAACTGTCTGGAAAACAGGTATGCTGAAAAAAAACGTGCCTAATATAAGAAAAACTAAAAAAGTTGTCCTGCCTGAATCACGTATGATGTGTTTAAAACAAACCATATTGTTCCTAATGATACATTTGACTTGCTTTCATTAAACACTTAAAAACGAGAGTTTTATAATTTCTTTTCTTACGGGTTTACTACTTTGCAATTTTTATCAGTTGTTTAAAATATATCAGACCTTTAGATTTATTCCAGTTCAGTTCAACATGTAAAAAGAAAGCTACAGATGTGGGTAAAATATGCAAATGAAGAGAAATATATTGTAAAAATTCTATAAAATCAAAAAAATTACAACATGGTGTCTGGTTTTGTTTGTTTTTCTCCTCTCCTCACTGAATGTTTAATGCTGGAGTTTGCAGTGAGATCCAGGGTTTTTCTTAGGAATCCTCATTTTCCATGCCTGTAAGCAAACCTGCTTGTCCTCATGTGGTTGGTAAATATCTGATCTCACCTCGAGCTATGCAGGAACCAGACTTCTGGAGTCATCTCTTAAATTCCAGCCCTGCTGTTTACATTCCAGTGGCCTTACCCTAAAAATTCAGTTTTCCCATGGATACCCATTGGTTTCAGTGCCTGTGTGTATTTGCTTTGAGACCTGAAACACATCTGGAGGCCCCTGATGTCTTCTGTAGAGCTGAGATTTGTATTAGTGGGTGTTGATTCTAATTAGTGATGTTTATCAGCAGAGGTGCTTGTGCCTACCTGGGCCAGGGGGTTTAATTGAAAAGGTTGTTTGGCTCGAGGAAAGGGCTGTGTCGAAGTCTACATCTTTCTCTATTTGCCTAAAGCTGCAAGTTGTTTCCTCAGAGAATGGTCTCATTCGGTAATTTTATTAAACACAAATAAATAATAGGATTGTGAGGGTGTGGGAGAGTGAGGACTGTTCCCTCAGGTTTGAGGTTTCAGCTGATAAACCTGAAAAAATTCAGTGTAATTGCTCTGAAATGTAGTGTGGTGCCAGGCATTGGAATGTGACAGAGGGCACATCCATAGCACTTTGGATCTGCTTTTCAGATCAAGTCCATTAAGACTGTTTTTCTTCCAAGAGATCAAAAGTAGGCTGCAAGTTAGAGGAGGGTGACTTTTAAAAATCTACTTTTAGGAGAAGACTGAGCTGTGTTTAAAACAGAACTGGCCCAATCCCTGTGTTTTCACAGCCCAGCTCAGGTCTGGTGTTGCCAGTGGGTTTTGTACCTTCACAAACATGGGGGCAAGGCCTGCCTGTTTATACCATTTCAGACCTGGAATGACTGCAACTCCCTGGAGCACCCTGCTATAAAATCTGGGCACTCTGGGGCAGAAAAAGGCCCAATAATCTGATTTAGTCCTTCCCCTTTTCAAGGGTGAGTCCCCCTGAAGTGAATTGTGTTGGGTGTGCTGGGGAGGCAGCAGCACAAGCATCATTCCTGCTTCCACGGGACAAAACCATAGCCATAGGAACCTCAAAAAGCATGGCCTGGCCTTTAGGGAAAGCTCTAGAATGTTGGAAAACACATTGGTATATGTAAAGAGGTTGGTTTTCGGCACTGGACCAGGAGGTCAGACTGGATAATAACTGGAACAAAGAATGTCTGTTGGTAAAATGGCCTGGAAAAACAGGAACTGTCCTGGGATTTGTAGGGGGAAACTGAAGTCTGGCCCACCTCACCTCTGCATTTAAAGTGAAGTAGTGAACCCTGATTCAAGTGAATAAGAGAGAAATCCACTGTGGATAAGGAAGAAATTAAGAGGTGAAGGAAGTGAGATTAAAGCTCATTCTTTCCATGACGGTCAGGTCTAATGTAATCAGGTCTATTCTGCAGAAAAATCTTTCCTGATTTTTACCTAAGAAAGAACAAATAACAAAAAGCTGGTGCCCAGCTCCAGCCCAGACTGCAGTGAGCCTCACACGTGGGTATGCAGGAATAAACACTTTTAAAAAAACCCCAAATTCTTTTTTCCTACAATTGGAAACATCCACAAGCATTCCTGATAAATAGAAGGGAATCTTGGACAGTTTTGTAGTGGTACTTAGCATTTAGAAATTCCCATTCCTTGAATATAAAAAGAATGAATGTTTGGATTTAGGGAGCATGGGAAGAGGGGGAGAAGGGAAACTGGTCTGTGTCAAAGATGGGGTCTTTCCCCACGAGTGCTGAGCAGCTGGCTAGGGAGTTTTTCCTGCTAATCCTTTTCTGACAACTGCAATTAATTTTTTTTCAGCTGGTTTCTTCTTTCCATCCCCCACTTTACTGTCTGCCTTTCCATAATCTTACTGCATAAATCTTAGTGCATTTTGGAACTTTTTTCTTAACATTTGCTGTGCAAATAACAAATATTTAAACTTGCGTTGCATGGAAAAAGTCAGTTTTATGAAACCTAAGGAAATGTGAATTGAAGTGCCTGCAAATGTTTGTCAGTGGTACCTTCTCTTACAGGCTCATTTCCAAAACACTTTGTTGGCATCTCCTCATACCTGGATCATCACATCCGCTAGGTGTTGGTAAAATTCTTTTTAGCTCTGTGTAACGAGTCATTCCCCTAACACTGGCACAGGCTGCCCGGAGCTGTGGCTGCCCCATCCCTGGAAGTGTCCAAGGCCAGGTTGAACGGGGCTTGGAGCAGCCTGGGGTAGTGGAAGGTGTCCCTGCTCGTGGGAAGGAGATGAGCTTTAAGGCCCTTTCCCATCCCATTCCGTGATTCTCTGATCCTTTACACGCTTCTGTGTTGTAGGTTGGACCTCGCTCCCTTCTCCCCTCACCACCTTTCACACACCCAAAGGTTTTAAATTCCTCAACCACATAACGTTTCTCAGAACCAACAAAACACCTGAGGAATCACAGGAAATGCTTCCCCTTAGGATTTTACACTTTCTAATCAGCAAAAGCATCCTGTGCAGATTTTCCTCTCCAGTGAGTTATCTATGATAAGACTTCAATGTGCGTATGTAGGTAGACGTTTACTGGGGCTTCAGTTCATCACTGTGCTTATCTTGGATCAAGTTAAATATGGAATTAAGGTGTAATCTTAAGCACATCTAGTTCAGCTTTTAAAGGTAGGCTTTAAATTGGTTTTGTTGCCTTGGAGCCTAAACAGACCGTGCTGTTGATGGGAAGTGTGCAAATCGTGCGGCTTTCCCTCGCATCCAGCAGAGTCTGCAAAGGCAGAAAACAAAAAGATGAATTCTTGAGTCAGGAGAAGTGTTGAGTCAGGAGACCTTTAGTCTCATCATTTTGCTTGAGAATAAATCATGTCTGCGTTTCTTACCCTTCTCCTCTACATCAACCACCCACAGAAAGCTCATTCATCAAAAATGTCAATGGTTTCCCAGAAATCTCCCCACTCACACCTTGGGATTTTTATTCCTCTGAGCAGCAGGTTGGGCTCTTTTCTCCTCACCAGTGGTTTTTTTCTTGGAGGGGGTTGGGGAGGGGAAGCAAAGGGGAGGTGTTTGTTTGCTTTTTTTGGTTTTTGGTTTTGTTCCTACTGTGACTGTTAATATTTAAAAAGAACATTTCATCCTCTGTGGGGTCAGTATTGGAGACACTACTGGATTCTAAACGACATCATTTCTTCCCCCCACTCAATTGCCAGTTTCAAGATACACCGTGATGCGTTTGATCTTTTGCCACCTTATTTTTCTGCAGAAGATGGCTCAGCCTCTTCAGAGATGATGGCATCTGGGAGGCTGCGCTCCGTGCTCGCTGCTCGGGCTCCTGCCTTCTCCTTAGATCCACGAAGGCAATCCTGCGGGGGCAGGACCCGGGGAGCTGAAAATAGTCGCTCTATTTACCAGAAACTCAAAGCCTCTCTGACGGTAAAGCAAATACTTTTGCACTAATAATGCTTAGCACCAGCAGAGCTGCTGCTGGGAGGTTACAGCTTGTCTTTAATTAAGCCGGAGGAGAATTGAGGGGGGATATCCGCAGATGAGGAGCGTGGCCTGATGCCCTGGAGGTCCTAGTGCCTGTCCCCTGTGCTTGTGCTTGCCGTGCACTGTAGGAATTACTCTGCTCCACGAGGCTCCACGGTGTTGGAAGGGCACAAGAAAGATCCCTCCAGTTCCTTGGGTTTTCCCCCTGCTTTTATTCCAACGCTCCATGCCACTTTGTGGGGGCCAGCGAAGGCTCAGGGCAGCCGCGGTGCCGGTGCCCTCCAGGCTGAGTGGCCGCTGCTCTCAGAGAGCTTTTTTTCTGCGCTAAAATCGCCTTTCCTCCCCGGCTCGTTGCCTCAAGCTCACCCCGAGCCCTCTCCAGGCAGCGGAGCGCGGAGCTCGGCCAGCGGGAGCGGCGTGTCCCGCCCGGGGCCACCGCGGCAGCGCCTCGGCCCGGGCAGCTGGGCATGCACCGGCTTCCCCGGCTAAAAGCGGCTCCGAGCCTTCTCCGAGCTGCAAGCCCCGCGTGTGACACTGCGGGGACAGCTCTGCCTTTTGCAGTATTTTATTCCCGGGCTCCTGCGAAAGAGGAGTTTGCATTCCCCGGGGGAGTTCTGGATTTCCCCCAGAAAGCGGCACCCTATCCCTCACCTTACCCCGGGACCAGCACTCTGTGGCAGCCCTGGCCTCCCCTGGTTTGTGTTCATTTTGTTCCCTTCTCAAAATGTGGCTCGTGGCACACAAGTGACCCACCAGCCCTTTATAACCCTGATGGACACAGCAACGATGCCACCACGGGCTGCCAGTGCCACTGGTCCATCTTCTGCCCAAGGCAACCTCTGGCTTGTTCCTTTTAAGATTTTTCCATCTTGCTGTGGAGTGACTGTACATGAGGTCACACAGTTGTCGGTGCAACTGATCCTTGGCTTTACTTACAAACTAGTCCTTTGGAAAGCCTTGGATAAATTAAACCAGACAATTGCAGCCCCAGCTGGTGAGCAGTTGGGTCACTTGGGCATTCAGGAGCCCCTGCCTGTGGCAGAACTCGACCCGAGTGTGAATCTCTCTGACAAAGGCTGGTGTTGGTGTCCCACCGCTCGTCCCTGCCAGCCCCTGGCTCCCAAGCCTGGCTCTGCAGTTTGACCCTCTGAGCTTCTCTTTGGTGGCACAGCCAAACTCCTTCCTCAGACACGTCTCTCCTGGCTGCTGGATCTCCCAGGAGGTTTTTGCTGCAGCAGAGCCCCACTTTCTGCAGGGGTTGCAGAAGAAACAAGGCAAGACAGGAGCCTGGGGCTCTTTAGGGGTGCTGCACCCCCAGACACTGTGTGCTGGGTATTGGGTTGACCTGCTGCTGTCCATGGTTTTGCTTTGGGTGCTGCCATCGGGGTTCTTGCAACAGCTGCACAAACCCAGCAGCAGCATTTCACCTCTCCTCTTGCGAGTGCCTGGGATAGGAGCAAGGGAGGCTTGAGGGTGGTGTCCAGCTAAAGCACTGGGCATCTGCACTGCCCACCCAAACCTTGGACATCTCGACAAGCCAGAGAGCAGCAGCCCCAGGCTGCAGCTGCAAAGGATAACACTGGAAAAGCAGCATCTGGCAGGCAGAGCTGGGCGATGCCCAAAACAAACCATCCCTTTGGGGTGCCTGCTGCAGAGCCGGACCCTGCCGTGCCGCTGGCAGGGATGGAGCAGCCCTGTGCACAGCCACAATTCCCACGGGCTGCTGAGAGACCCCAGCCCGGCTCCCGCCCCAGGGGCTGCTGCAGGAGGCAGATGCGTGCTCAGTGCATGTACCCCCGTCCTGATTTTTCAACAATTGCCTCCCACGGCTGTGCTCCAGCCCCGGCACCTTCCCGGGAAGCCCTGCTAGCTCATAATCCACTTTTAATCTCTCAAGAAGGTCCTTTGTGCAGCCTTTTGTCAACAGGGCCTGTCCCATTGCTATAGCTACGGCCCCTTTGCTGCCGGACACACCTGTTTGTTTTTCCAGCTCCTTTCTGTTGCGGTCAGATTTCTCTGCCACCTAAATAAAAATACTGAGAAAAGCCCTGCCCTGGTCCTGCGCCCTCCTCGCCCTTGCAGATTAAGGAAACTCCTTGCTCCCCTGGGATCGGTTTTCTGCGGGCAGTGGGCTCAAAGCAGCCTGCTCAGCCGGGGCCCCTCAGTACAGATTTGTTTTCTGGTTATTACCCTTAAAATTACTGTCTGGAGCAGGGCTGGGGAAGGTGTTGCTTGCAGCCAGGTCCCCAGGTAAAGCAGATTCCTTGGGAAGGGTCAGGAATGGTGGTGTCCCCATGGCCCCTCAGCAGAGATTTTGCAGATACATCATGGAGTTTTCTTATTGAATGCTTCTCTCCTCATGCGTAAAACTCCCCCAAATTAGTGCTTTTGGGATATGAACCTCATGTGTCCACTTGGGCAGCTGGGAGTGCCCTGGCCCCTGGGTTCAGCACAGTGTGGAGAAAGGCTTTTCCCACATAGGACTCTGCTTTCCCTGGCACCAGGAGTCTTCCCAAGGGTTTGCATTGCCTTTTAGAGACACTCAGAAAAGGAAAATATTCCACATTCATGAGCTGTGGTTGTTGTGCTTCCAGAAAAAAACACCCAGAGATGGAAACTATCCAGGGAAAGTTGCCCTTCATTTGCAAGGTGTTTTCCCTGCACCAGGTTTGGATGACGATGGGTTTCAAGAGCAACCCTGTGAGCAAAGAGGGCTTATTGTGACCTTTATGGGGCGACTTGACCACAGAAATCCTGCTTTTGTCTTCCCATGTTTCATTTCTTCCCCTTCCAGATGTAGCTGAGGTTTGATCCCATCCCTAAGGCCGTAGGATCCACTCTTTTTGCCTCCCTGCTCTGCTCCCCAGCACGGCTGAGTCACGCTCTCCGCTGCCGCTGACTCACGGCCGCACCGAGGTCCCGGGGACAGCTCCGGGAAAGCTCTGGAGCCGGGCAGAGAAAGCCACCCCGGGCTGCAAGGCTTAATCCCTCTCTGCCAGAGCCCCAACGCTTCCTGCTGGCCCCCAAAGTGATGCTGACAAAGAGCAGGGAGACACCTCAGGATGCACAACTCCAGCCAGGCACAGACACCTGATGGTCTTGGTGAAAACGATGGGCTGGGGCAAGGGGCAGCTCCCAGGACTTGGCCCCACTTTTGTGCAACGAAGTAATTAAATGAGACCTCTTTATTTCACCCGAATGCTATTGCTCTTTATTGTCCTGCTGCTCTGGCATCTCTTCTAAATATTTAATGCATTGGAAATTGTATTTCTGATTTATGGGATGTATTTGGTGCGTGGTGTGAGGGTTATAGTTTTAAAAGGGAAGAAAAGATGACCGTTAATGCTCTTAATTAAACAAGGCTGGATTTGGCCTTGCACCTCGTCTGCCCCCGAGCTGGGCAGCCCCTCTGCACGCTCTGACCCCTGGCACCGTGTTCCAGCCCGAAATTCAAGACATAACATGAGTCATGCCCCCAGTTCCAGCTCTGTGGGGACACACCGCTGCAGGTTTGCAGTGAGGCTGCACATCTGGAGCACAGGCACATCTGGGCAGCTGCTCTAGGAGGGACGGAGCAGTGCTGGCACGCGCAAGCAGGAAGGGCAGGGGAACGGTCGGAGGATTTCAGAGATATCCCGGCTCTCCCCCTGCTCATCGTCCCACGGGCAGACAAAACCAAGCTGCTCTTGGGTGGAAAATGAGCTTTTTCAGGAGAAATGGGTCACGCTCAGCCGGACGTTCCCGTAACCCAGAGGGCTGCAGGGAGCAGTGTGTGGCGGCAGCTGCCCCGCGCACGGTCCCACTTGTCTTGGAGGAAAACATCCAGTTTTGATATTTAAGATTTCCAGCAGTGGAAAATTCACAACAGCCACGGGTTGGGGAGCCAGGCGCTAATTGGCGGAACTTGTAGGAAGAGTGTCCCTCCAGCTCTTTTCCATTGGAAAATCCAAAAGCTTTCTCCAGCTGTTGATTCCTTGTAAAAACTAAAGCAAAACATGCTGGGTGGGGAAGTAGGGGTTAGGGAAGATCTTGAAAATGTTGGAGTAGCACTTTTCACTCCGTCAGTACAAATATTTACATTTTTTTATTGTAAAGTTACTCTTGTTTGGAAATAATTTGTTTTATTTTGCACTCTCTTACCAGCTTTGACAAATCACAAAGAAAACAAAGTGACTTTGCAGAAATATGATGTTTTGGCTAAAGAAGAACAACTTTTTTTATTCCCTAATTTTTCCTGGGAACATTGACATTTTGGGGCCTTTTCCAGCTTGGAAATTTCAGAGTGAGCTCTCGTCCCTGTTTCTCCAGCTGTATCATAGAATAATAATTCTTGAAGGGTTAATAAATCTTATAACCATTTTTTAATCCATCCTCCACTGCCTGGTTCTGAGGACTGGAGCCATCTGCAGCACTTCCTACTGCCGTGCTCAAACCCTCCCAGAGCATCTGCTGCTCCTGCCAGCGGCACTG
The DNA here is from genome assembly GCA_013398955.1 of Callaeas wilsoni. Lineage (NCBI taxonomy): Eukaryota > Metazoa > Chordata > Aves > Passeriformes > Callaeidae > Callaeas > Callaeas wilsoni. The sequence continues at coordinate 12,908 of VWPU01026199.1, forward strand.
CTGGGATTCAGTAAATCAATTAGAAATCATTAACAAATGAGCGCTGCAGGTCACACCTTGAGATCGTGCAAATAGCATTTGAAAAGAAGATCTCCTATTGCAAACCCACCTCTGGCGGGGTGAGCACAGGTGTGTTTTCTCCCTCTAGGTGTGTGAATCGCTCCAGGTGTTTTCCCTGCGCTGGAGGGGATGGAGTGGTTCAGGTAATTAGTGCTGGGAATACGACCACAGCTAATGAGTCCAGGGGAGGGCTGGGGGATCACATCCCTGCCCATGGTGGGAGAAACAGGTAAGAGGGGAGGGATGGGAGAGGTCCCGGGAAGGCTGAGGGCTCAGAAGTTGCTCTTCATCAACCGTGTGGCATCACATCATGGCCAAATCCAGTCTTATCCTGGGATTTTCCTTTGGGATTAAAGATGCATTGAAGCACTGCTGTCCCCATGGCTCTTCTGTGGGTTGCAGCAAGGTGGACACAAGCACTTTGAATCCCAAAGTTGGTGTCACCACACGTGTCCCCAGGGCTCCAGAGTCACAATGCTTGTCATCCCTTTCCTTCCCAAAATCTCCTTTGGCTCCTGCACAGTCAAACTCCTCCAACCCCAACCACTCTCCTGCTGCGGTCAGAGCCTGTTGCAATGCATCCTGGCACCTGTGGGTGTGGAGAGGCTCCATCCCTTTCATCTTGCAGAGCTATTCCCACCGGGAGCTTTGCTGCAGGGGTCTGGGGATGGGGGAGCTGTGCCAGCCCCTCCTCAGCAGCACAAGCCTCCCCATCCTTGGGGATGTGCCCGGGAACAGCTGATGCTGAGGTGCTGGGCCCATCCCATGGTGAGCAATGAGCATAGCTGGGAGCTCTGGCTGGGGATGTCCTCTGCTCCAGCCATGGGGAAACCGGTCCTGATGGCATCCCTGGCTCCCAGCTCATTCCTCACCCAGGGCTGGAGGGTTTGCATGGGGTGCAGGGGGTGGATCGTGGGACAAACACCTCAGTATCCATGAGCTTTCTGCTGGAAACCTTCCCTGTTCGTGACACCACGCCCTGTGCAGCAGTGGGGGAAGTTAGTCCAGGTGTAGGGAGCTGGTTCAGGTGTCCCAGCAGGGCTAAGCTCTGCCCAGTCAGTCAGGATGGAAGAGGGCCAGTCCCTCCTTGACAGCCCTTTGCAGGGAGCCCACAGCCCTGGTGACGTGTGATGTCCTGCCCAGGGCGGGATGTGCAGCGCTTCTTGTGTGAGATCTTCCTCTGTTCCCAGCAGGTCCAGAATCACCTCCCACCCTGCATCTCCTGCTTTCAGCTCTCCTGGTGAGCAGGTTTGCTGGACCTCTGGTCCAGGCTTTCTGCCGTGCCCCCCTTGGGTGCCGTGAGACTTCCTCTTGTCCTGGTCTCTGGCATGAGCTGGGTGCCAGTGCTTGGGACAGGAACATGGGCACCCTCTTCGGCACCGTTTTTTGGGAAGTTCCAGGGAAGAGGCTCAGCAAAGCCTGAGGGAGGCTGGTGGGGATCACTGCTGTGCCTTGGCAGTGCTGGAGGGTCTTGGCTCACACAAGGCTCTATGCTGCTGCCTGCTCCCTGTTCTCCTCTGGCACATCCTCTCACTCAATCACTTCCTTCCTCCCATCCCATTTTTCCAGCACTGCTTCTGCTGCTGTCTCCTGTCCCAGCAGCTGTTTTGTAGCACCGGCTATTTTGACTACTCAGTTAACTATTTATCCAGATGGAGCAGCTCTGGTGTCATGCGTCTGGCATGTTTTTTCCATATACAAATTCTGTGTCAGAGTGGAGGCGACAAATCCCAACTATCTCTGTGAGGTGTCCAGGGTGTGTTTGCTTTGGCCACATCCAGCATCCCCAGCCCTTCTCCAGCCCCTTTTAGACCAAATCTGGGGGTTTTGTCCTCCCTATCTCTGCTCTTTCCCTCACATGGGTCCCACCATGGGACCTCTCCCTGGCCCAGCTGCAGTAAGGAACTGGCTGCCTTCATTTTCCTAACACTTAATTTTAATGAAATGCAAATCCTGAACGCTTTGCAAAGCCGGTGACCTGTGCAGATGTCAATTGCTCTGGCTGGGGATGCTATTTGCTGCCCCGGGAAGGCAAATTCCCTATCCCTGCTGGGAGTGGTGGGAAGGGGTGGCCCCGTGGCCATTCCTGGCTCTGCCCACCATTGAGGACTCAGGGTGTGCCCAGCCCCCAGTAAGGGAGCTCAGGGAGGATTTTGTGACCTGTGCATCCCCCCAGGGCCCAAACACTTCACTGGGACTTTGAAGCTGGATCTCTGCGGCCCCAATTAGGGCACAAACCCACTGCAGAGCTCAGCTCCCAGACAGGCTGCTTTTTCTCCCATTTCTGTAGCTGCATGAGGACTCTTGGCACACAGCTGCCTTTTCCCCAGCAGGGTGGTGTGATCACCTCTGCAGCCCTCGTAGCTCCCCATGTGCACTAGGGATGAGAAACTGCTTCATCTGAACACTTCCTTGAGCAAATTCCTCAGAGGATTTTCACCTCAATCTGACCCTCCAGCTGGACTGAGGATTTCCCCAGGAGCCAAACTCGTGACAGATCCCAGCAGAGCAGAGAGTGCCCTCACCCCTGTGATCCCCTGGAACACACCAGAGACCAGGTTTGGCTGCTCAGCAGCATTTGCATTGAAAATCCCAACTTTGAAATGCAAAAAGTGATGTGATGGAAGCAATTGCAGCAGGGAGTTTACAGCAAACCCTAAATACTTATTTAGAAACAGTGTGTTTGTCCTCTGCTCTTGAATTTCGTATTTATTTCCTTTGCTCTTTCCTGGGCTGGGGGTGAGCAAAGGCTGCCTCAGCTTAGGCGTACTCGAAGGGACCTTTCTCACCATCTTACAGCAAAACTAGCTGAAATTCAGAAAACCATTCAAAACCTCCCTCCTCCAACATTTCTTTTTCTTCCAGCTCTTTTCTTTGCAGAGAGCCTGAAGTTTCCAAGCGCACTTGTCGCTCAGCGCGTGAAAGGAAAGTTGGCAGCTCTCCGGCCTATTGTCATGGCCCCTTATGAAACTCAAGGATTTCAGCTACATTTCCTACCCACTGACCTTATCGAGGCTCTGCATGTTTTTGGCATTTCTTCATGCACTCGCAGGGTGCAAAACACCAAAGGCACTAGAGGTGCCTCACCCCGAGGTGCCTCCAGCCCCTTGTAGGGATGCATCACCTGTGTGAGGGTATTTTAATGGAGATAAATGACTCCCAGCACAATTTATTTAGTAAATTCCATGTTGTTCTGTTCATGAGTTGTCAGCCAAAGTTTGCTGAGGGGCTCGAGCTTATTCGTAGCTGAAGGTTGGTTTCTGAAGTCTTTGCAGCAGCACCTTGAGGTGCATCACTGTATCCTGGGACCTCAAGTATCCCATCTCGTTCACAGGGCTGGGATTTATGGCAAGAACACGTCCATGAGGGGTTGAGTGATGTAGGAGTGAAATGAGGTCAGAAATGTTCATTTTCAGTCCGTGCTGGTTGCAGGACATGCTGCCACCCTCAGCTGCTGCCGGCTGAGCCCCGCGGGCTGTGCCCGGAGCAGGAGGGGCCCTGCTGTGTTTCTGTGGAACACAAGTGCACCCTTGGCCAGCAGCCACCAAGCAACAGCACGAGGATGTTGGGCTTCCTCAGGCCGCCTGGCCATGGAGATAAGCGCCGAAGCAGGAAGTGTCTCACTCCATGCTGGGATGGAGGAGCTTTGGCTTGGGCTGGGAGCTGAGGGGCAGCACCCGAGTCCCTCAGCAGTGGTGGGGATACCCCTGGGGTTTGTTTCATGCTTTCCTGTGAGGTCCCCCGAAGCAGGGTCCTCCACTGAGAATGGGAGCCGAGTAACGACAAACACCGATACGGTTTGATAGTGTTCTCGTTTATTGCTCAAATCCAGCAGGATTATGTAGCATTTCCAACATTTCATCTGTTGTCCACACACTGTAACTAACTCTATGATTGGATACGTAGGTAAAATCAAGCCTGTCTACTGTCTACTAATTGGTTAACATACGGCAAACGAGTGTCCTCCCTCCCCCCAGCTCACGGTTATCGCATCCCGTTAAACCGCCCGTTTTCCTCACTGACACCTCAAGGACACTCTCAGCACTAAGTCATGCTAATCTCAGCACTCAGGGCAAGCAGGCCCTGCTAAGTCTGGCTTGTTCACTGCGTTCAGATACAGACCATGTCCATTCTGCTCTAAGAATTCTTCCACAGTCCCCTGCTGGGAACAGCCCCAGTGTGGCTATGGTGGGATTGGAGGGTGCAAGAGGGACCAGGAGGTGGGGCAGCACCTGCCAACATCCCCATCCTGCAGCCACGTAACCGTCCTGGCTGTGACCCTGCAGGCAGCACAAGCATTGTGGCACGAGCAGCCCAGGGTCGGGTCCACACTCACCCCAGAAAGGCAAGTTGGAAGTGATAAGGGGGAATGAGTTCAAACTGGAGGAGGAGAGATTTAGATTGGATATTAGGCATGAATTCTTCCCTTTGAGGGTGGTGAGGCCCTGGCACAGGCTGACCAGAGAAGCTGTGCCTGCCTCATCCCTGGAAGTGTCCAAGGCTAGATTGGATGGGACTTGGAGCAACATGGTCTAGTGGGAGTTGTCCCTGCACTTGGAAGGGAGAGTTGGAATGAGATCATCTTTAAGGTGCATTCCAACCCAAATCATTCCATGACTGTATGAAGTCTCCCCATTTCCCAGGGGAATGCAGCATCACTCTGACCAGACACGGAAACAAGGACAGCTCCGTGTGCTCTACATCCACAGCAGCGCTGTAAGAGCCAATCTGCCTGAGGAAAGGGAGCCTTTTACACGCTCTGCACGAGCACTCAGGGATCTCCTAAATGTGGGGCATAGAAAACTCCTCTGCCCCGGTGATTATGTCAGAGCAGGACGCTGCACCCTACCCTGAGCCAGTGTTGGGAGCTGCATCCAGCACAGCCACTGAGGTTTGTGGTGGGCTGTGCTTTGCCAACACCAATTAGTAAACAGCCCTGCCCATGGTGCCTAAGGAGAATTCCAATCTGGCTCCAAAAAAGCAAATCGACCCAAAGTTATCTTCGCAAACCAAGCCTGGAAACGCAGGAAGAATTCCCGCACCCTCTGCCAACAGCGTCTGCCCCTTGCCGGGGATAATTGCTCCATCTACCAGCAGGCTGCTGCTGGCAGTGCTTGGTTGGGACGCAGTGTTCCAGGGACCGGCTGCTTCCCTGGGGCCCTGAGCGCTGGCACAGCCACCAGGTGCTTGCTGCCTGCTGTCTCCTGGGATTTATCTTTGGAGCGGGGCAGGCAGCGAGTGGGATCAGTCGCTGGGGCTAGAGGCTGCTGGAGGGTTTGCAAAACAACAGCTCTTGCTAAGAGACCCTGATGTTCTATAGAATCCTAGAATCCCAGGCTGGAAGGAACCTTAAGGATCATCTGGTCCAACCTTTCTTGGCAAAAGCACAGTCTAGACAAGATGGCCCAGCACCACATCCAGTCAAATCTTAAGAATCAAACGCTGGGGAAACCACCACTTCCCTGGGGAAATTATTCCAATGGCTGATTGTTCTCATTGTGAAAAATTTTCCTCTTGTATCCAACTGGAATCTCCCCAGGAATAACTTGTACCTACTGCAGGGTGTGATTTTTTCCTAAAGAGTTCTTGCACACAAGCTTTTCCTGGAGGGAGGAAAAAAAAATCAGAGTAAAAAGAAAATAATTGGAGCAATAACATGGGGGTGCACATAGGGCTGAGCATCAGCAAATTCAGCGTGTTCTCCAACAGCAGGAGGATCCTCTATTTTTTTTTTAATGCAGCAAATGTGGGAGAGAGCAATGGTTTGGCTTAGCACAGCCAGAATGCCTCCAGTTGTGCCTGGGACAGGGTCCGTGGTAGCTCGAGGAGAGGGACTTGACTCAACCAGTCACTAGCAGATCATTTAGGAGTTTTATTTCTTTATTGGTGATTAATGGCAGTGTTTCATTTCTAATGAAAGGAAATAGGGAGGAAATGGTTTCTTGCCTTCATTTGTCAGGGATTTGTTTAAAAGGGCGCTCGCATTCCCTGGAAATAGGTCAGGGTTGTGTATTTCCAGGGATGAGAAGCTGGTCAGGCTGAGGCTGGATGTCACATGTTTGGATGATGGAGCACCCCAGGCTTTCCTGTGCGAGGCTGTTCCCCTCTCCTTCCCCATCCCCGTCCTGTCGGCCCCGCGCCAGGGACACCCTGTGTCCTGCTGCCGCTGGATGGAATGAGAGGGTTTGAAGTTCCCGGCTGAAGCAGCCTCTGGCTGCACAGAAGATCAGCAGTTAATTGGGTGGAAATGAATTTTCCTGGCGTGTCCCTGCAGCAGGACTCTGCTGCAGGCAGCCTGGGCTGTGTAAGGAGGGCGCATCAGCCCTGGGAGCTGTGTGCCTCCCTGAGGGGTTTTAGAGCAGGTAGTCATAGAATCTCAGATTCCTAGATGTATGCAGAATCATAGATTCCTTGATTTATGCAGAATCATAGATTCCTAGATTTATGTAGGTTGGAAAAGCACTCTGGGATCACGGAGTCCAACTGTTCCCTCAGCACTGCCAAGGCCACCACTAAGCCATGTCTCCAAGTGCCACATCTACAAGTCTTTTGAACCCCTCCAGGGCTGGTGACTTCACCACTGCCCTGGGCAGCCTGTACCAGGGCTGGACAACCCTTTGGGTGAAGGTATTTTCCCTAATACCCAACTTAAACCTCCCCTGGCACAACTTGAGGCCTTTTTCTCTTGTCCTGTCCCTGTTCCCTGGGAGCAGAGCCTGACTCCCCCCATCTGTCCCCTCCTGTCAGGGAGCTGTGGGGAGTAAGAAGGTCCCCTCTGAACCTCCTTTTCTCCCTCAACTGCTCCTCATCAGACTTGTGCTCCAGACTCTGCCCCAGCTCCACTGCCCTTCTTGGGCACACAAATGCATTGGGCACAGAGCTTTCGAAAGAAAAATCTTGGTTTTGAGTGGAGTGAATATATTGCCCACAACTCCCTGTGAAAAACAGGGACTAGGAGGCACCACTGGGCCAGCTGCGTGGGCAGAAGATGGCAAAGCCACTGTCCCATGTCCTTGCTTCTGCCAGGGCAGAACAGCTGAGATGGAGTCACTGCCACTGGAACATGCCTTGTGCCATGTCCTGTGTGTCAGCCACGTGGTGGGATGGAGTGGGAAGGTGTAGAAGGGTTTAATGGTGCTTCACCCCTCACTGTGCTCCGTGTGGCACTGAGGCACTCAGAGTGTCAGAGGTAAATAAGAGTGTCTGGTGTTTTATAGACGCCGATTTCGTGTGCATTAAGGTTGAGATGTTTCCGTGAGCTCAGAGCTCAGGGCTGAGCAAACCCAGGGCATTGGGTTACTCGAGGCGCCTCTTGCCACCATCCCAAGCCCCACAGCAGACACCCTTTGATGTCGTGGAGACCTACAGGAGCCAAAAGTGTTATTGATAATCTGAGCCATTAAAAAAATTCATTTGTGCGCTGAAGGGACTCGACCTTTGGAATAGTTACTCACATTCCTCTTCAGCTGAAATAACACCATTCCTGGTGGCCCTCCTTCCCCAGCCCCGCTGCGGGCTCTCAGCCCGGCCAGGCAGTCGGAGCCCGAAAATCCTAGCAACAATGACATTGTTTGCTATATTTGCATCACTTCAGCCTGAGCAGAACTGATGACACACCGTGGAGCTGGCAGTGGAGCCGCTATTGATGCCATCTGCAGAGAGCCGCCTCCACACCGGCTTCAAATCAAATTTTTGGAACTGTTTGGTTTGTGCTTCCCCAGGGCTGGCATTCGAGGTGCCTGTGGTGGGCACCACAGTGCCTGGCCAGGAGCCCGGGGTGCCCCAGGCAGGGGGATGCTCTTTGCATCTCTCCGAGCTTGGATGCAGAGATGTCACATCTCGTCCCTTTCCTTGGCACACGTTGTGTGCACAGGCTCCTTCCAGACATCCTGCCCTCCCCACGAGCAGTTCCAGCAGCAAATGTTCTTGTGATTTTTTTTTTACTTGATTTGACTTTTTAAAAAATCTTTTTATCCCAGGCTGTTTCTGATGTAGGAGACAAGGGCTCAGCTCTGCTCCATCTTCAGAGAGATGCAGCTGGGTGGCTTGCAAACCCTCTTAGTCTTCATGCTTCTGGGGATTCTTGTGTTTTAAATGTCGATTTGGCTCTTTGTATTTTACTTAAAGTGCACTTGGGGACTCATGAGCTTGTGTGATCAGGCTGACTGAGGGGAGAGAGCTTCTGGCTTCACAGGGAAGCTGGAAAACAGGCACGAGTCATTTCACGGGGTGGGAGGAAGGAAGCCAAGTCCTACAATTGCATCCCACCAGCACCAGGAGATGCCCTGCGTGGTCCTTCCTCCAGAGCTGTGAATTTAGGCCTTAAACAAAAATTCAACCAAACCTTGCTTTTAAAGAAATGCTGGATTCTAAATATATGCATCCTGGGGTTTACATTTGGAGAGCACTTGCTGCATGTCTGCAGCTTGAAACTTGGAGTGTAAAAATAGCGTAAAAGCCAAGAGTGGTGTGAGAGACTCCAGGAGAAGAGGCAGGCACAGCACACGCCAGCTCACATGGAACCACTTGTCCCCCACACAGGAGACACGGTGCAGCCCCAAAATGCTGTGGGGGCTGCAGGTGCCATGAGGATCCTGCTCTGGGTGCTGTGGACAAGGGGACAGAAGCAGCAAAAACCAGCTGGGAGGGGGGAATGCAGCAGCGAGAGAGGAGGTTGGGGTCAGCTCTCTTTAATCGCTGGGGTCGTGCTCCGTCGCTGTAACACCACTGGCACAAGGTGAGCCTGAAGGTTGCTGACTGTTCCCTGCTGCCGGGGAGGGAAGCTGGGCCAGCCAAGGGAGGATTTCCCTCCCTCCAGCAGGGCTGCTTGTACTTTGTGCATGGTGAAGACTTGCAGATACTAAAAATAATCCATGCAGGCAAAACCATGCCGGCCATGCCGGCCCTCGAGCAGGCAGCCCTATAAAAAGCCAGCCCCAAAGGAGCCTGTTTTCCTTTGACAGTGTCTTTTCTCATTCCCCAGTGCAGGACCAATGCTGGTCATACCCACTGGACTGCTTTTCCTGCCATTCCTCTTCACAGCTTTGCCCAGGAATAAGAGAAGTGGCTTTGGGAGATGAGTTATCCCGAGGGGCTCATCTTTTTCCCATGATCTGTGGGGTTTATTTTCTTCCACGTGCCTGAACCTGCTGAGCCCAGCCATGGGCTTATGGGCAGCATTTCCCATGGCCACCACTGGACCTGGAGGCCACCCCGTGGCACCAGCATTCTGGCCTAGTGACACTCTGTTGTGTTTGGCTTTCCCAGCCCACCACGTCCTGTGCCCAGCAGCAGAGCCGCTCAGCATCCTCAGTCCCCAGCCACCTGGGGCTGGGCGGCAGCGGCAGCGTCCCGGGGCCATGCAGAAGGTGGTGTTGGCAGGGGGTGTTTCTGCCACGAGGGCTGAGCACGGGAGGAAGCCGCGGGCTCTGTTTGCCTTGGCAGTGCCGGGCTCCATCCTCGCTGCCGGCGTTACGAGGGGAGACGCTTCCCGCTCTTGCGGCGAGGGCAGGAGCCAGGAGAAGCCTCCGCGCCCATGCCAGGGCTGAGTCACCCCGGTCGTGAGGAAAGGAGTATGTGTGTGTGGGGGGGGGAATTAGACAGTCAATCATGCTTTCAGCAAGCCTGAAATCATCTGTGATATTTTTATTTCCAGATTCCCGGCTTCGATTTTTGTGGGAAGGTTGTTCCCGACGTCCCGACCGCAGTGACGCCATGCCAAGGGCAGCCCCGGCACGCTGGTGCCGGGGGCGGTGAGCGAAGCCTGGCTCCATCCCATCCATCCCAGAGCTCCCCTCATCCCTGCCCCACAAGCTGAGGACTGGGGGCAAATTTCAGCAGAGAATTTGCTTTTCAGCCCCTTGATCGCCACGGGGAAGGTGGGCACCTCTTCTCCTTGGCTGCCAGCTCTTCCCTTTCACCCATGCACACTCAGGGGCTGTGGCACCTCAGAGGCCACATGGAGTCACCTGCCATGGCAGCAACGGCGTGCAAGTGAGAGCACGTTTTTGGGAAAACCTGGGAATAGAAGGAGCCTTCTAGGATGGAGCATTTAAGTGACGAGAGCAAAGCGAGTTGTGCCTTTATAAAAAAACATATAAAATAAATAAAAGCAAGTAGCTGGCCCTTGGTTTCAGAAGGATGGAATGTGGCACTTCCCCCCAGAGAAGCTGTGGCTGCCCCATCCCTGGAAGTGTCCGTGGCCAGGTTTGATGGGGTTTGGAGCAGCTTGGTCTAGTGGAAGGTGTCCCTGCCCATGGCAGGAGGGTTGGAACTAGATGGTCTTTAAGGTCCCTTCAAACCCAAACCATTCCATGATTCTCTGATCTCAGGAATGTGTTTTCTCCCAAAGCCTCAGCCCTGGAGTGATGTAAAGAGGAGAACTTCAAAAGGTTGGTTTTTCTTGGTTGATTTCTTTATTTTTGCCTACTTGGTCCCTGGCCACAGGCACAGCCTGAACCTGCTTGGCCCAAGCCCAGCAAGAACAACTAAAGCAACTTGATTTGGAGAGATGCTCATGAATGATGGCTGGAGCCAGGAAGCCATCACCAATTCCTCAAGCTGGAAGGAAAAATGGTGGAAAAAAAGCTTTACTTCTCTCACAAAAGCCTTGGTGTGAACAGCAGTCAGCGATTCCAGCCTCAGAATCCAAACCGAAACTGAGCAATCGCACACATTTTTTTTCCTTGTGGAGCCAAAAGCTGTTCCTGTCAGGCTATATATCTGCTCTCTGATTAATACAGGAGAATTTTTTTTTTCAGGGAAGAGAAACGGAGAAGTTGACAGCAGCATGTGAAGTATTTGGCAAAGGGTGTCTTTTATGTCGCGTGTAGGTAGCGCTCGATATATTTGCGAGCTATAAATAGCGCCATACTTATATACCTCCCTCCACATATTATTTCCACTTCTTTTGCAGACTACCTGCAAAACACAGACACCCTCTGAAGCTGTAAATACAGCCATTACACTGACTGACAGCCCATTCTCCAAAGTTTTGATGCAAAACGCCTTTGTGTTTTCTGGGGAATGGTGCAGGGATGCGGCCCATGTGTTTTGGGGTATGAATGCACCCAGAATAAAGTGTCCTGGAGCTGTGGCAGTGTTTTGGGTAATTCATGGCAAATTTTCAGATGGTTGAGAAATTTTCTTGGTGTGGGTGTCAAATTGGGGTGGTGGTGACTTGCCTTCTCCTTTCAAGATGAAAAATACAGTAAAAATTTTGACAAAGGGAGCTACAACAAATAAAACCTTTTGCTTTGGTCCCTCCAACCCAAACAGTCCTATGATTTTTATCATTTGGGATTCCTCCCCTTCTTATATAGAGCTAAATCTTTAAAGGGAAGAATTCCCATTTTTTTCCTTAATAAGTGCTGGAACAAAATCCTAGGACTTTTGAGAAAAAAAAATCATGCTGCCTTTTCTTTTTCCCTGCTTTTTCCAGCTTGATTCCTCACTCAAACCAGTCCCTTTTACACCCAGTTGCATTTTTTTGGCTACAAGCGCATCCGTACAGTCAGTGCCGTGTTTTCCCGATTCCCCGCCTGAACCATCCATCCTAACACTGCACAGAAATGTGCCGGGTTGCCTTTTTTGTCTCTCGAGGGCTTCCCTGCCTCAAAGCTGAGTTGAGTTTTATCTGGTTTCCCTTTGTTCAGCACTCACAGAGGAGAAAGAGGAAGGAAAGGCGCTGTTGCCCGCCTGCTGCTCCGTTAAAAATAGCAGGGCCAGGGCTCCCAGCCTCGCTGAAGGTCACTTCCCTGAGCCCCACTGCTGCAAATATGTCACAAATGACCCGTTTTGGCACATTTCTGATGGTTCAGAGGCAGCAAAGAGCCTGGAGGAAGACAGGATGCTCATTGCCCAGCTTGGCTCCAGGCTGTGCATGGAGTTTATTTTCCATCCTAGTGACACAGCCAGGGTTCCCTCCTGGATGTCAGGGCATGACGGCCCTGGGTGGGATCTCTGCAGCTGGAGAGATGAAGCTGGAACATCCTGGCTCCCTTTCTCCCATGCTGGCTGGTGCACGGGGCCTGGCCCCCCAGTGGCTTTTAATTTTTATTTTTAATATTTAAAAAATATTTTTCAAATTACTTTAAAAATTTTTATTTTTAAAATCCTGCTATTTTAGTTTTTCTTTTAAAACGTTTTAAAGCTTTATTTTTAAACTAAGTGGTTTTGAATTTTACTCATTTATTATTATGCTGTGCAGGTCAGCTACCGGCTGGGATCAGGGCAGCCCCAGGTGTCAGCAGTGTGACCCTGGTGATTTGCAGGGGAACAGGAGACAGGGCAGGGCAGGGGACAAACTCCAATCCTGTCCTCAGCCTGGCTCGGTGTGGGCAGCCAATCTCCTAGGAAACTGCAGGAAGGACTCATGCAGTCAGAAACCTCCCCGTTTCCCCTTTTCCTACTCTTCAGTCTTAAAAAGAAATTACGTGGTGAGAACCCAGCTCATTATCCCATGCAGCGTGTCGGGGGCTGACATCCCCTTGGATTCCAGAGCTCCGTGCTGGGGTGAGCACCCTCCTGCTGGCCGCAGAGCACCCACCTCCATGGGCCAGGGTGAGGAGGGATCAGGCTGGTCTGCACCCCTGTTTACATCCCCACATCCTGTGGGCATTTTTGGCTTCAAAGCCACTGTGATGTTTGTCCCCTGACAATGGACAGGAGCAGTCGGAGGGGGCCAGTTCCTGGTGCTGTGATATCCTGCAATTCCTGCTTGGCAGGGGAGAGGAAAGTGCTGAGGACATGAAAGAGAGAAGCAAACCCTGGTGATGCTAGTCCAGGGCCAAGCAAGCCTCCAGCCCTCACCCTCCCTGTGGTGAACATCACATCTCCATGGAGAGCAGGAATCATTCCTTCTGCCTGGTGAAAACCAGACCTTGTTCCATTTTTGGCTTCTGCTTTTGCTGGAAGGAAGCATGGAGTGAAATTTTGCCCACAAGGAGAGGGCTGAATTAACCACCTCAACCATCAGCCCAGCCCCAGGTATGTGAGGGACCCTTGGTGCTGCCTGGGAGCCTCCTGTTGTGTTATTTGTTTTCTCTGTTTCCTAAACTCCAGCAAAATCCCAGGAATGACGCACCACAAAGGCACGTTTTTTTCCAGGAGGCATTTTGCATCAGGGAAAAACCCATTTGAGTGTCAGAGCGAGTGTCGTGGTGTTCCCCCTTTAATGAATATTAATGTATTTTCCTGCCTTTGCAAGGAATTGGAATACAGTTTAAAAAAATAATAATGGGCCAATACAGTTCTGGATTCATAAACAGAGGCTCTGGGGGAAAATGCCAGGGAGTTCAGAAACACCACAGGGTCCAAACTCAAATCTAGTTTGGGGAACCATTCCAGACATGCCCCAGGTGGGGCACTGCACCTGGGAAAAGCCCACTTCCAGCTTAATTGTGGACAGAGCCATGGAAGAAAACCTCAAAACATGTGCTTTAGAGCTGCTGCTGTAAAAGTCTGACACTCTACTGAATCCTATTTTTCAGAGCCATTTGCAGTGGGATCAGAGCTGGAAAACAGGGTGACTGCCCTGTGCAGCCACGGCCTCCCACAGAAAATCTTTGTCCAGACAGGCTGTTCCTCCTCATTTTCCCTAGACATAACATCCTGCCTGCCTCAAAATCCTGTGCTGGCCAGGTGTTCCCAGGATGTCCATCTCTGCCATCCACGGCCCCGGGTGGGCTCTGCGGAGCTGGGACTGCTGCAGCCCAGTGCTGCAAACCCACACCATCACCGGCATCCCGGTGGGATGCACGGCAGGCCTGGTGCTTCCCTGCCACCTGCAGTGGCTGCCTTTGTGCCCCAAGAAGCCAAATCCCACTGGCAACCACGCTCCCCCACCACCTTGAGGTGCACAGGGCAGCACAGGATGCACAGCCAAGTGAATATATTTCCAGGAAGGGTGGGAACACCGGAGCTCCAGCCCTTGGCACTGTGGTTGTGAGGATTGATGCTTGAGCCCTTGGGGAGCAGGATCGACCCACAGCTGCTGCAAGTCCTGGCCGGGGGATTAGAAATAAACCCCTAAGCCTGGCTCCGAAAGGTTGGCTGGCGTGTAACATTTAGAAAAGCCTCAAACTGTTATTTCAAGGAGTATTATTTTTTTTTTTCTCCATAGGAAAAGCAAATATCTAAGCTGCTGTGAAAAAAAATAAAAGCCGTTCCTAACTCTCCCTTGTGGATGGGGATTTGCTGTCTGTGAACTGGGGTGTGCAGTGAGAGGAAGCCTGGAGCAGAATGGCAAATGGCAGCGGCACTGTCACCTCGAATTAATTAATTAATTAATACCCCTGTGTGTGACAGCCCTGGGGCCAGGGGAGGGTGCTGGAGCAGGATATGGGGCAGCTGCACATCACCCGGGTGGATGCAGGAAGGTGAGAGCTGTTGACAGAAGGGATTCACACCTCCTGATGCCGCATTAGCTGCTCTCTTCGGGGTGGTGAACCCTGAATTTGCTCTCCTTGGGCTCTCAGCTCCTCTCTTGGGAGCCACCACTGCGTGTGTGCAGCTGTGGCGAGCTCAGGGGGTGGCAATGAGATCCCAGAAAGGTGTGAAATGTGCATCCAAGGGCTGGCTCCTGCCTCTGCACCCACTTCTAAAGCCCTCTGGATGAAGATGAACTTGACCTGAGCGAGGTGGGGAGATGTGGATGCTAAACCACGTTGGCAGAAACAAAGAGGATTAAATAGTCAGCTAAAAGCCCTGTACTTTCCCCCCAGCCTTTCAAGCCGTAATTGCCGCTGACAGTCCTTAAACCCGGAGTCTGCCTGAGCTCGGCTCCGTTAGCGCCTGTTATCCATCGCCGTTATCCATCGCTGTTATCCATCGCTGTTATCCATCGCTGCCGAGCCGAGCCGGAGCCTCGGGCTGCTTACCAGCACACAGGCTGCTCTCTCAGCCCTTCCAGCAAACATAATTTTTTCCCCATCTCAGAGGAACAAAGTGGAGACAAAAGATTAATCTTCCATGGATTGTAAAATCCTTGGAGCGAGGAGTGTGGCATGGGTTCAGTGCTGCTGGCAGCCTCTCTGCTGACTCTGACGGACTCCGGGGCAGCTCCAGCCATCCCACTCCCCTCATCTCCAGCCAGGCAGCGGAGCAGTGCAAATCCACAGCTTTTGGGAGAATTACTCCTGATTTCCGTTTGTAGAAGCAAGATTGAAATCAAAACTGCCTGTAGACTTCCATGTCTTGTACAGCGCTCAGTCAGCCCTGGCTGGGTCCTGCTCTTCCTCCCACACTGCAGCCACGGCAAAAAAACACTCCTCAGTAGCCTGGGAGGTGTTAAACCCATTCCTTTCTTCTTTTTATGGCTCTCTTAAGCGTGTCTACCTCCAAAAGTTTTTACCGTGGGGGGAAGCCAAGATAAGTAAGGAGGTTTGCCCTTTGTTTCAGGGCTCACCCACTACAGAAGGGAATTCCCCACACTCGGGGGCTGCCAGGGATGGAGCCCAGCTCCCTCCACAGCCCAGGATGTCTGTGGACCCTTCACTTGCAATATTGAGTGTGTTTTCAGTCCATTTCCCCTCACTGACTAATTTACAGCCTCCAGTCGCTAATGGTTTTCATGGATTGCTTAATTATAGGTGGGGTGCATGGTGCTGCCTTGTTACCTGGGCTGCCAGATGTTCCCTTTTGTAACTCTCATCTCAATCGCTCCCAGCCTTGTCAAACTTTAACCTTTGCAGCTGGGACATCATCTTCGTGCTCTTTTCCAGTACAAGGACTGGCATCATCTGCTGAAACTGGGAGAAGCCGGAACAACAGCCTGCACCTGGCCTAGTGACAGGGACTCATGTGAGGTGGGACACTGCTGGGCTGGAGGAGCTGCTGCTGTGGCAGAACGTGGCAAAAGGGTCAGGAGATTTTGGGGAGAACAGTGAGGGTCTCCAGGTGGTACAGACACAGTCACACAGCTTGAGCTTTCTGTGTCTTTTCTCTGTTCTCGATCTGCACGATGAGCATTAAACCAGACCCTCACCTTCTCGTGTGCAGGTGAGGCAGTGTGTGTTGTAGGCTCTCACCTAAACCATGCCCAGCAGGACACCAAGAACTCTCCTTCCAAAAGCCTTGCTCTAAGGGCAGCATGTTTACCCTGAAAGAGGCTAACAAGGCCTGGGCAGCTGCCTGTCACGGGCTCCCACACAGGCTGCAGGCTGGGGGACGGGGGCTCCCTTCCCATCCCTGCCAGAGCAGCTGTTTGAGAGCAGCCCCCAAGTTTTGGGGATGATTTATTGCATCAGGTCCTCTGTGGCCCTGGTCAAGAGCACATGATGCATTAGTTTTTACACATCACATCAACTCTTCCCAGGCACCCGGTGGAAATCTCTCTTACGAGTACAGGCTGAGGGAACTGGGCCTGTTCGGCCTCGAGAAGAGATGACTGAGAGAGGACCTCATCCATGTCTGTCAGTATCTGAAGGGGGGATGTCAAGAAGATAGACCAGGCTCTTCTCAGTGGTGCGAAGAAATAGGACAAGAGGCAATGGGCAGAAATTGATGCCCAGGAAGGTCTACATCAACATGAGAAAGAACTTCTTTCCTTTACATTGACCACGCACTGAACTATCTGCCCAGAGAGAGTGTGGAGTCTCCCTCACTGGAGATATTCCAGAACCCTCTGGACACACTCTGTGCCATGTGCTCTGGGATGACCTTGCTGGAGCAGGAAGGTTGGACCACATGAGTTACTGTGGTCTCTCCCAGCCTGATCCATCCTGGGATTCTGTGCACCACTCAGCCCCACCAGCCATGGAGCTCTGGGGCAGACTCTGGCCAAGGGCAGCACTATTGCCTGAGAAACGGCACTTTTCCTCCCAAAACACTCATGAGAGGCAGATGAATACAATGACAGAGCCTGAAGCAAGGCCAGCCCGCAGGGCTGGGAGCTGTGCTTCTTGCAGGAGGACCTGTGGCGTGCTAGGCTGAGCTCCGGAGCACCCTCTGCCTCCCACGCCTCAGCTGCGGTGAACCGGAAAAAAAGAGTTTATCAAACTCGAAAACTGAACCTGCATTTCTACAGGACCTCCACTCCACTGGGAGCCGCGAAACATTTTCTATAAATGAGTTTACATAGAAATAAATAAGCCAGAGCTCCTCCCTGAGATGTCTGCTGTCACTTCCTCGCACTGGCCGCTCTCTCCGGCTCTGCCTTGGGTACATTTCTGCAGAAGCTGGGTTTGTCACCCTCCAGCTGTCTCGCCTCTCCCCTCTCAGCTGGAGAGCAGTGCCAGTCACCATCAACTACAGGCTTCTTCCAGCAACAGTGGGAAAACTGGAAGTACCTGAAAAGTCAGAAGTTGTGTTCACATGGGGAGAGTCACTGGGAGCAGGTTTGAGCCCGGTCATGGAAAAACTGCTGGAGTGAGGGAGCCGGATCAGGTGCACTACATCAAAATGTCCCACAGATGTGGTGGTGGTGGTTACCCTTAGGTGAGTTGTACAGTGGATTTTGGGGGCAACCCTCCTTTCCCAGATCAGGGTAACTCGTCATGGTGCTGCTAGTGGTCTCTGCTGCATGGGAGAGCTGCCAAAAATAATCATTTTGCTGCTGGAAGAAGGCACTGAAGTAGCCCATTGCAAGGAGTGATGTAAAGCCCTTGTGTGGTGTAACTGGAGCTCTGGCCCCTCCGGAGCCGGGCAGGAAGGGTTCAGGGAGCCTGGCTAAAGAGGGGAGTGAGACGGGTCCTGCTGTCTGAATCCTTGCAAAAACACAAGTGCCTCCAGGATAAGGCCATTCCTCAAATATGGATGCTCTGCCTTGTGCGTGGGGACGAGGAGCACTGAGGAGTCTGAAGAGGATTGTCCCAGGATGTCTGGGACACACACAGTGAGACTGGTGCTCAGGTTTTACCACACAGCAGGTGCCTTGGATCCTTTCTCTGTCTCCCTGCAGTGACAATTTACATCTCCCATTTCCAAAGACAAAGGAAGCCCAGCACAGCTGCCTCTCTCTCTGGATACAGTGCATGGATGGGAACAAGTGTCAGTGGTTTCCACAAGTGTCAGGCAGGGATTTGTAATTCCAGGGCTCCTGCTGCTATCATACAGTGATAATCCTGATCCCACCAAAGTCAGTGGACATGCAACTGCTCTGCTTCCAGCAGAGTAGGAGCAGGGTTGGGGCGTGCTCAGCTTCCAGCTGGAAGTAGGGTGCTGGAGGGGACCCAGAGAGCACCACTCTTAGGCAGCCCCCTTAGACCCCCCAGCTGAGCTGCACTCATGCAGTATTCCCACCTCCTTCATTGCTCCTGATATTTTTTATATTATTCTTGTGATGGAAACTTTACCTCTCCTCTTAACTTCTTAAGACACAGCTATTTCCTCTGGACTGTTTCCACTGCCCACAAACCTGCCCACTTCTCAGCCTGGAAATCTGCCAAAAGATCGACAGGCTGAAAGAGCTGGGGTGTTCAGCCTGGAGAAGGAAAGGCTCCGGGAAAACCCTAAAGTCCCATCCAGTGCCTAAAGGGGCTCCAAGAGAGCTGGAGAAGGACTTTGGACAAGGGCTTGGAGCAACAGGACAAGGGAGAATGGCCTCACACTCAAGGAGGAGAGATTCAGATTAGATATGAGGAGGAAATTCTTCCCTGTGAGGGAGGTGAGGCCCTGGCACAGGGTGCCCAGAGAAGCTGTGGCTGCCCCTGCATCCCTGGAAGCGTCCAAGGCCAGGCTGGCCGGGGCTTGGAGCAAGCTGGCATAGTGGAAGGTGTCCCTGCCCGCGGCAGGTGGCGGAACGAGATCAGCTCTAAGGTCCCTTCCCAGCCTTGCCACGGCCCGCCGGGGCGGCGGCGGGG
>VWPU01026201.1:0-17511 GCA_013398955.1 Callaeas wilsoni
AGAACCCAAACCCCTACACATATGTTTCCTGTTTTGTAATAATCTCTCAATTTTTATGGATTTAAGGAGCTCTATGAAACTAACTATTATTACTGTAACTGTCTTGTATTAGCCTCATTCCTTCTTGTTAAGACTTTGAGAATTTACTTAAAGGTAGGAGTTACAGAGCCCTACAGATTTTCCCCTATTAAGTTTGGGCAGCCATTTTTGCAAAGCATTACAAATCAATTAGAGACACTCGAGTCCTGGATGCTTCACATTGCTGAGGCTGGTCAGAAGGCATGTGTCCTTGATCTTCTTCAAGGACATATGGTGGCTGTTGTTTTTGTTTGCTGTCCTTGACATTTCTAACCCTCCAAAATTCCAGGCATCGACAATAAGTCTCATCAAATTCTTGCTGAATAAAAGCTGTAAATGCAGCAGTGGGAGGAGATGATGGGTAGGTGCTGAGCTCTGGCTCCAGCACAAAGCACAGTCCCTGTGTGCCATTAGGCAGTGAGTGATCTGCATGTGTGTGGGGGCCCGTGGTGAAGAAATGGGACTCCTGCCCTCTCTGTTGCTCCCATGTGCTGGTTGTTAGGATATTTTCATCGAGAGGTCATTAATGGACCAGTGTTGCTCTATTGGAAGTCAGTGGTGCCCCGAATGGATGGCATCTGTGTTTCCAAAGATAGTGGATTGGTTGAGTGGGAGGAGGAGGAAAGGAATCTTTCAATAATGGTATCTTAACAAGCATAGTTTCTATTTCAGTATAGCTGGAGGGTTTTGAAATGTCCCACTTTTAAGCCGGAAGTATATTGTATAGCATAGAACAACTCTTCAGAGCTGGGTTAGGTATATTGCCTCATATTTGTGCAGCCAAATTGTGTGTAGATTGACTTTTAGAGGTGCTGAGGAAATCTAAGTTTCTATGCCTGCTGTTGGTATTCAGAACTGAAGGTGCTTTTTTGAAGTGCCTGACAATTATGGCTCCAAGTTTGAAGATGTGATCCTTTATAAAAAAGCACAGAAACTTAGCAAGATTATTCTTCCATGACTTTATGAGCATAGTCTTTGGTTGCAGTGTTCTCCATGCAGCTGTTGTGTCTTTTCTCTTCAGCTCTGCGTATTGCTAGTGGAAAGTGCAGAATTCTATGAAGTGAGTTTTTACAGCAGCTCATGATGGATTGAAAAGACTTGATTTCTCTTAGGCGTGTGTGCCAGAGAAAAACTGATCAATGAAGGAGACGAATGCATACTGCTAGTTGCAGGTGCAGTCTGAATTTCTGCAGTATAAGTATAAAACACCAGAAGTATTTACAGAAATATTGCCTAACAGAAAGCAATCAGCTGGTCCGATTGAAGCCATCAACATACCAGAATAAACCAACAGCGGGAACACCACAGCAACTAAAAAAGCATTTTAACATTGCTGTTTAATTTATAAGATCTTGACAAGAGAGAATCTAAGAATCTTTCAGTGATAATTTTGTGCAATTCTCTTCAAAGTGCATCTGTGTTGTAGGGAAGCACTATTTTTGTAAGAAACTGCAAGAGGCACTGAAATTCTAAGATCCTGTTTTTCACATCTAAAGATGAAGGCAAGTACACAGGGAGATTTCCCAAAGCACATAGGTTCCAAGCCCCTCATGCATTAAAGAGAAGTTAGGCATGGACGTGGCGTTAAAAATACTACCTGAATTGTGATTTGCAAGTTGAAATAGATAAATTCCTTTTCAAAGGTCTACAGGAGCCAATTCCCTCTCTCTCATTTGTTTCTTTACTAGCTCTACAGAATTTGCTCTGGGAAAAAAAAATAAATAGAGAAATTTTCTGTACTGAAAGCATTTGAAAAAATATGGTGAGTCAGAGGAAAAATGTATTGCAAACATTGGCAAGCAATATACTGGTAGATGGAGGCAGCAAAGAGAGCGGGACATATCAAAGTGACACAGGACTGTCCCTTTGCCTGAACTGTAAGATGCTCCCAGCTGGACAGAGATGGGCAGAGAGCTGATATTTAGTATCACAGGCCTTTCAGTACCTAATACAGCACCAGGATCTGTGTGCTACCTCTGTGTTTAAATGTTGATCAAAAGCAAATATTGATGAACTTAAACACCACAACCTGTGCAGAGATTACTAGATGCAGGAATGTGTTTCAGCGAGGACTCAGGTACTTTGTGAATTGAGGTTCTCCATTCTATAGCTGTCACTGAACTGGGCAAGTTTTCTAACCTCTGTTCTAGCCAGTGATTGCAGAGAGTTTTAGGGAAAGAAGTGCCAGTGAAAGCTGAATGTAGGTGGAGTTTAGGAGAGACAAGGCACCTTACCTTCATGCTGCTAGAATAATGTCAATCCCACCGACCCTGCTCAGCAACAAACATGCTTGAGCCCTGCTACTCTCCTACCCTGTTCTAGCTCTGTGAAATGGCATCAAAGCCAGAAATGGGAAGAGCAATTCCTCACCAGAACAGGACAGATATTGTTGGCTCTGAAGCCACCCCCATTTTTCATTTTCATTGGCAATTTTAAGCCTTCTTCACTTGGTTATGAACTCTGTCTCTCGTGCTGGGTCTAGCACAGTCAGACAAGAAAACAGTGACATCTGGACAACTGTTAAAATATGCCCAGGGAAGAAATTTATTTGAAACAGAAGAACATGAAAAATTGTAATCTTATCTCAGAAAAAATTCTGTTTCTGCATTAATATTATATTAAATATTAACATTAAAACTATATAGTAATATTATTGCATTAATAGATATTAATGTCAAGTTTCTGCATTTTTAAAGACATATTTAAAAGTTGCTCAATTATTGTTGCACAGCAATCACAGAATCTGCTACAATTGCTTTATAATATTGTAACAGGTACGGAGCAGTGAGGATTTTAGCTATGAAAAGCTGAGGAGTCCCAAAGCCATTACAACTAAACTGTGTAGTAATCATGACTTTTTAAATAAGGGCAGATGTCTTTCTTTGTTACTTTCTCAGTCTTTGCATTTCTATCATTAAAAAAGCAATGTAAGTCACCATAAACATTTTCTTTTTTCCTTATCTCCATTTTCTTTTGTCTTTCTTTACTAATCGTTCTATTTCATGTCCTCAACTTTTTTTTTTACCACTTTAAATCTTAAATGTTTTAATAGGCTATATGACATTTTCCATTAAAAAGCAAAGCAAAACAAAACAACAAAACTACTTCTGGACATCTCTCCTTGATTTTCTGGATATTTTTCATTTCTGAACTTTTATTCTCTGGTATTTTGTTTCTCTTATGAAATTTGAAATTAACCTTTTGCATTTTGTTCATTTATATTTATCTTTTCCAGTTATCAGTGTCCTTCTTTTTATTGCCTCTTTAGTCTTCCAAACTTGTTTAACTCTGTCTTCTATCTGGTTTACCTTTGAGAATAATGAATGATAACAGTCAGAACACGGCAGAAAATGTTCAGGTTGACTTCAAAGACTGAAAGACAATCCTTGGAACATGAAAAAGAGAAGGTATCATTGGTGTGAAGGATAATCTCAGGGGACAGTTTCAATTGATCAAAAAGTCCTTGATCTTGGAGAACCTTAAACAGAAGATAAGCAACATACAAATTTAATGGATGTGCTTGTTAAAGGCACCAAATGCCTTTCGTGAATCAGGTTAATACCCATAGCTCCATTTTACAATTAAACACAGACAAGAAAAATTCTATTCCTGGTCTTAAACTTGATATTTATCGTGGCTTTATATGCTTATATAAGATTTCTCAAGGCCAAATTTCATCAAAACAGAGAGCAAGGTTTACAAAGATGAATTTCTAATTGTGCTGAGACGTATCTCAATTTAGTAACCTAAAAGAAAAACAGCAGCCTGATTATCAGAATTATTGAGTACCCAGAGTTTTTGCGTAGCTTATATGCAGCAACTAAACTCAGTGGCTCTGGCAAAGAGACCAACTTTATTAGAGCGTCTAAAGTCAGGCCACTGGTTTTGAAATATTTATCTGCAAGAGCTTGGTACAAGTTGCATAAAAAACCTAGGAGAGCCATCATTCAGATCTCGGGTTTCCAGATGTCAACTCTGTTCATTAATCATGGGTCTTCTTCCTTGGGGTTTTTAAATATACACAGTGCAATAGTACTATGGGTAGTCTTACAAAATACAAACAGGCAAATAATTTTGTATGTGGCATGCCCAAATTTTCATAGGGTGTCTCTGTCATAAGCTCTGTTTCAGCTTGCATTCCTGCAGAGGTATCATTACAGAAGCTAAAGTAACATACCTGGCAGAGGCCTATAAGGATGTGGTTGGGTCTGTTTTCAGTTTAGCTCCATATCGTTTGAAAGCTGGATTAAGTCTATGCATACACAATAACCTCTTTTGGCAGTACCTATAGCTGGCACAAATAACTCCTTCAAATTCCTTCCCAGATCTCAAAAACACAATGAAAAGACCATGCCTGTTTATGAAAGGCAGAAGTGAGATCTGGAGAAGTGGGGTGGTTGGCTTGTGCTGCAGCCAAAAGCAGATGCTGAACCTTCTTGCTGTCCTGCTTCTGGGCAGCTTTTTGGCCATGGTGCCTGACCTCAGCAGGATGGCGGCCTTGGTAAGGGTGAGTGGCAGCAGCAGGAAAGAGACCAGTATGGAAGCAGGAAAGCTCAGTGAACACTCACCTGCCTTTGATGTTGCAGCCTCAGGAGAAGACGTGTTGCCTTTCTGGGGTTCAGCAGGGGCCTGTGTGAAGCTTACCTAAGGAAAAGGAGGGAGAGAGGCAGTGGAGGTTGTATCCTTGCTGTTCAACAAGGACATGTTCATTAGGCCATAGCAGTTGTGGAGTGGAGAGGAGAAGCAGGCACAACCTGAGCTGATGAAGCTGTTCAGGGGGATTGAGATTGCAGGAGGTGAGAGTTAAAAAAAGACTAACATGTCAAAATAGCATCCTCTTAATTTTAACTGGCTTTCTAATCAGATTCACTGTAGAACAGAAAGAACACATTTACTGCTTGGGATTACCTTAAATCAATTAAAATAATGCTTAGAAAATACTACAGAAGATGCTTATAGAAACTGAATTATTCACCTGCAAGATTCCTGTATGATTTTATCTTTTACAGTGATTTCTGCACTGTGATCTAGAAATGAAAAATTATGAATTTGCTGTGATTTAGAAATGGAAAATTATTAGCATAAGCTATATATAATACACCAGCTATGAGGATAGACCTGATGTCTGTTCTCAGGTGCTTGTTTTTGTTAGCAGGAGTATTTTGTAATAATCCAAGCATCCTAAGCAGGGCAGATGCCGGGGATGCTATAATACCTAGGTAACGTGGGACAGGCTATGATTGTGATCTGATTGCCACTCTAAGCCTTGGCTTAGGCCATGACTTAGATGTTGTGGGTTTGGTTTTGCTCCCCCTCCTTTGGAATGTTGCAAATAAAAATAAAATTAATCTTATAAATACAGGTAAAAGCTAACATAGAAATACCAAGATCCTAAAGATATTATATATGTGCATATGTATATATATATACACATACACATTACATAAAATCTTTAACATTTTTGTCCCCACAAAGACGTGCTACAGCTTACCAGGAAGGCCACAGCTGGCTTCTTCAAGAAGAAGATTGGTCTGCTCTTGGCTGTTTCCACATAGATGTCAACATTTCAATAAGCCCATGTTTTAAAAAGTTTGCAGACAAACTTTTCTCTTCCCCCTTGCCTGTTCCTCCCCTGCCCAGCTGCTGCTTTCACTTCACAGCGGGCATGGTGCTATGTCCCCTGTTGGAAATGGGAAGTAAAATGACCATTTTAATGATGTGAAACAACCCACAGACTAGACTGTCTCTAAACCTCTGTGCCCCACAGTGGTACCTGAGACATTAACAGTGTCTTGGTCCAGCTATGTGTCAGCTTTTTTGGCTGCTTGGTGTTTCTAGGTCAAGTCTGGCTAAGCAGAAGAGATTGCCCTGTCACCCATGGTGAATGGTGATCTATTACAGGCAATAACCTGGTATGCACATCTGTTTTAGTAGATCTGGAAAGCTCCCCAAGTGAAAGAGCTCAGGGAGAGGGAGGATATTCCAGATTATTTTGAAAAACAGTTCTCATTCTTGAGGTTTTGCTAAATCTAGCACTGACTTTTCCAGTTCCCCAATTCTAATGGCGCATATTGTAACCAGCTATGAATCTGATCCTAAAGAAGAAAAAAAAATGAAAACACAGTCATAAAACAGAGAACAAATTAATGTTAAAATAAGCAATTTCAGGTATCATTCTCATGGAAAAGTTTTTAAAGAGTTCAATGAAACCATAATGTTATCTTGCTAAGTAATAATTCAGTTCAGTTCTTCTCAGTGTGGAAAATCTTTTGAACATAAGCATGTCTCTTAACACTTCTAAGGAAAAATTAGTAAAACTTAAAAAAAGAAAAAAAAATCCTCACCCTACACAACTCCCAAGTTCTCAAATTAAAAAAAAAAAGAATTTTTTATCTCTACTGCACAAAGACTTTGAAATACCTTTGCCTAGCAAATAACATAGTTAATTCATCCAGTCTGTTGCACAAGTCGGGTAAGTCCAGTCCTTTATATGATGAGTGCACCAGAAGGTATTAACAGAAATGAACATGCCCCAGTTAAAGTACAATGAAAGCTCTTGCTGGTCCCACTTTGTATTAGAGAGCCTTCAGTTCCTTAAGTTTGTTTCAAGGTGCTCTACAAATTTTGATGTTCATATTTTAGTTGCATTTGGGAAAAGACACCATTTAATTTTTTTCAGTTAGTTTTTTTTCCAGCATCACTGCTCCTTAAGTTTATATAACATGAGTAACCATACAATCATTAATTAAAAAATTTGCAAATAACCTTTATATATTGCTTTTACTGTTAGCAAATACTTTGTAACATAAAATTTTGCCATCTTTTAAAAAAGTAGCCAATCTGTCATCCTCAGTATCATTATTTCCTTCAATCTGAAGATTATTAGCTGTTGACTTCCACACCTTAAACCAGGTAGACACCTTCTGTGATGCACAACTGGATAGTGGAAATATTCTTTCTTTGTGTAACTTCCAGATACCAACACAGGAAGGGAAACAACTGAAAATGTTCTGGTGAAAATAATAGATTAAAAGTCTTCCTGTTGACATGGGGATGGGAGTGAATCAAAGTCACTACACATAAAATGCTGTCAGAAAGTGTAACTGGTTAAAAACCCGTTAGCCAGTGCCCCATTAAAGCAGGACAATTTGTGGAGGAATCATTTCAGATCTCCATACTTCATGTTTGGTTGTCATTTCATTTAATTTCATCATTTAACAAACACTAGGAAAAGGAAGTAATGACCTCAGGTATGTGTCCAGCCAGCTCCTGGACTAAGAAGATACTGGCTGCTCCTGTGGCTAAGCCCAGCTCCATGGATATTCTTTTACTGTCTCCTCCTGACTTCTGACTGGAGACCTGTCCCCTGCAACAGTTAGGCACCTATAAAAGGTCTTATTTGCCCCATAAATTCATGTTCCTTCCTATCTGGGAAGATAAGATGTGGGCTTTTTTTCTCTTTTACCCAGAAGGATGAATTCTCAACAACTGGTGTAGGTAAAAGTGAAAAAAATGCAATTTTCATAGCACTCGCAACATAAGAATTGCTTCCTAGGTTACTGTGTAAAATAAAAACAAATTACCAGCAATGTTTAAAAAATAAATGTTAATGTTACATATAGGACAATTATTTTCAATTCTGGATGCAGGGGAAGACTATGGTATTTTGCACAGGGATATGGGTGTGAGTAAATGTGTAGTTATCAGTTAAAATTTTTTTCAAGGTATTTTTTAGTCTGCTGTGGAAGAATAGAAGATGAATAGAAAGATGATCAGCAGGGAAAGGCAAACATGGGCTGACTTCCAGCTGCCTCTTGTAATAGCAAGATGTTCAGATGCAAATAATATATCTGTATTTTGCATATGTACTTCCGCAGAGGCAAGTAGGAGACTTTTTGGCTTAATTTCCTCAGGTCATAATCTCCATTCTGATCTACTCAATGCCCCTGAGTGCAACTTAGGTAAATACAGAATTTAAAAAAAAAAATCAAAAATGATTTTTTGTTCAAGTTCATTCATTCATTCATTCATTCATTCATTCATTCATTCATTCATTTATTGCGGGGGAATATCCTGGAAGTATGTTATTAAATTCCTTCTTCTGAGATAGAAGGAATAATAAAGTCTTTCATCTCCTTAGGTAAATTCTTTGGTCTAGCAACAGGTAGCAAGAACTTCTGCTCACCCTGCAAGTACTCTGCACAGAAAATATTTGCCTTCAGAATGAAGTAGCGTCAGTGCCAGGTGTTTTCAGGTCATCGTGTGCTGCAGGGGACAAGAAGAAAATCCAACCCATGGGCCACTCTGCAACCCTCTTCCACCTTTCCTGGCTTCGTTGACATGAGTTAGAGCATATACCTACAAAACATGTACCCTGATTGCAAAATACGTGATGATCTCTTTTGGGTTGCTGTTGCTTGGAAGAAATAAACAGTTTTCCCAAATGCACAGGAAGCCTCTCTGTGTGGAACCCAGAGCTGGGCGGGAAATCAGAGGCATTTTGCTGATTTCTCTTGTTTTGTTGGCAAGTCATTGTCACTTCATCATGCCACGCTATGTTTAACTGTGGTTTATAGATGCATACAGAGAAACTATCCCTAAAACTACCTCAGCACAGGACCACACTAAGTACATGGCTGGCTGTATGACTGAGAAACAGATTGGATTAGCAGCAGTGTTGTCTGGTTTAAATGAAGCAATGGGACTGATGCAAAATATTTGCTTAAGATACTCCCAGCAGTTTTAAAAACAAAACTTGACTGTGCTAAGAAAACCAAAAGTCTGGGAGTAATATTTTTAAAGTGGGCAAGACTTGCCTGCACTGTATCTTCTGTCAGAGCAAAAGATGTCTTTGAGGGTCTGTAATGGGAATATTGCAGGCTCCAGAGTACTGTCCTACAAAGTGGTTTTTTCATCACTGATGAATATGGTACATTGCTTTTGTTTATGAGATCATCTGCTTGTAAGTATTTGGCTGAAACAGTCCATTCTGTGTCAAATTTTTGTGTATGTGTATTTTAATATGTGTAAGTGCACCAATCTTCATGCACGTGTATACACACACATATATATGTTCTACGCACATATGCGAACACACACAAGCTCACATTATATACACATTCTTAGAATCACAGGCGGTTTGGGTTGGGAGCAACCTTAAAGGTCATCTAGTTCCAGCCCCCTGTGATGAGCAGGGACAACTTCTACTAGACCAGGTTGCTCAAAGCCCCACTTCTGGTGGGTTTTTGGCCCAAATATGTTGCCAAGCAACTCCATGATGTTACAGTATAAGTGGCTGTACAATTTAAGAACAGAAGCCAAGCTGATGAGAAAATGTCATGGGTCACAGCTTGGGCATTGATTAAGATTAGGCATGCTGTAGATTAGCTCAAAGTCGTCCAAGTGCCAGTAGTGCCTGCTGTGTAAATTACAACCCTTGTGTAAAAATATGGCACTACTGCTTGTTTGCTTTCAGGAGCTCTTTATCAACAACCCTGGTCTAATGTACTTATCAAGACTGCCACACATTAGAAAAATAGCCATCAGACCATGACTGAACTACCACGGTATTTGCCCAGAGGGTTCTCTCATGCATCATATATGAAGTTTAAATAAAAGTTGCAGAGGGGATGCACGTTGTTCACAACCTTTCCTGAAATTTCATCAAACCGTTTGAACAGTAACAACAGCCTGATTAGTTCTACACCAGCTCATCTTTTTAACCCCAAAGGCACAATTTACGTGAGGGTTATCTTTACAGAGTAGACTAGAGACAAAACTCTCCCAGACAGTTGATATAATCAGGACAAAATATCCTTGCAGTTCCTGAAATGTGGAAGGCAAGTTATTGCGTACTTTAGATCTTGTCTTCAAAATCTTGTATTTCTCTTTCATTCACAACCCATTCCCACAGGAAAGCACTGAGGGAATGAACTTTGTGCAAAAGTTGACTTTCTGTCATGACAGTGCATGTGGTTCCTGTACCTTCCCTAAAGCTGATCCATCCAGAAGAGAAAAGCACTTGAATTCTCAGAAAGATTGGCCCAGTAAAAGAAGGGATGTTTGTCAGGAAACATGGTGAAAAAAGCTGATTCTGTAAATTTCTGGACATTTCTAATATAGCCAACTATCAAAAAAACATTAAAAGACAGTAAGTATATCTATAAATAATGTAACATAATGTAACACAACATAGCATAGCAGAGTCCAGAGTATGTATTATATTCATACTATATAATATGTAATATAATATCTGATGTATATGGTATATAATATGCTACATATCATACATATCTTCTATCACATATTAGATATATGTGTGTGTATATGTAATATATATAGATATACATTTTTAATGACAGAATCAGTCTTGATTTACCCAGTGGACCTATCACTCCTGCCCACATCCCTCTTTTCCTAGCAGTGCTTCTACGTTTTCATAATGACTGCCCAGAGCTTTTGGTGCTCTAAGTGTGATTTCAGCTATACATTTGTGATATATAGCAGGAAATTTCTAATACTTTCAGTTATATTAAAAAAATACTTCTAACTGAACTTTCATGCTAATCTTACATGTCTGTATTAGCAGTATAACTGGGAAATAAACCCCATCCGAGAGACACTTAAAAATATTCAAGGATTATCAGGTGAATGTATGAAAGCTAAATAAGGTATTTTTTTCTTCAGCTTATTAGCTGTTCATCCACAGTTTATGGTACTCGCTTTTAATGATTTTAATGCTTTTTTTTTTTAATATCCCCTACTAGCACTTAATCTCCGTCCTGTAAATTCTCTTAATTCTTCCAGGGCAGAGGAAAAGTCCTTTGAATGTAAGACAAGCATGGCACCTTTAAAAGCCAAGCTGCAGGAGAAATAATTGAATTTAGCAGGAGCTACAGTTTCTAAATTATTGTGTGGTAAATCACAAAAAAATTCCATGATAACTGCTCAATAATTCATTCTTTGACTGCATCCACATAGCACAGCAAAATAATTACTTCATGAGATGGCAACAATATCTCATGATCTTTGTAGAAATACAGTCTAAACTTACATAGTTGGAAATAATTTACAGACTTTGGAAAATTGATATTACATAATAACTATGCTATAGCTTAAAAAATAGTAAAAAGTCTCTGTGCAGATGCAGGCTTTGAGTTCAATCTTAAATCCCTCTCACTTCTCTGTATGTTCCCCTGAGTCCCTGGTCAGCTAACCAGTGGTGATTCTACCTGTAATGCAACCTGAAGTTCAGAATGACTGTGAAGCTTTGAGTCACTCTAGAATTATTAAATTATCATAGTTATTAAATTATTACAATGCTTTTGTGGAGGCTGGTGTATATTTACCTTCTGCATGTGTAAGAGTGTGTTTTTATTAACTCTCAGTCCTGTATACTTAGGCAAGGACGCTGAACTCTGACTGCATTCTTATCGTGCTTTTTGTTGTTAATAGCCATGCTCCAGAACAAAATAAGCCCGCAGCTACACCCCAACACCTTTGCTCTCTGTGTTAGCTTTGCACACACCCTGGCTGAACCTGCACTTGGGCAATTGCTTGCAATTTTCCTGAGGACCTGCAGGAAAAAGTTAATGCCCAGCTTAACTTTGCCATTAAAAGCAGTAGGTGTGATTTATCATGCTCTAGAAGCAGAACGGTTGCTGAAATTTTTTGTCCTGTCATTTTACGTGGTTGAACACAGGATAAATCCACACTTTTGGACAAATTTTGGCATTACCATAATAGGTTCTCACTGCTCTGGTTATGTAAATCAGTCATCACAACCAGTTCAACCAGTCCCTTGAGAAATCCCATTACATATGGAAGCGAGAGGCTGTTGCTGCATTTCTACATCACTTAGTTAAATAATGCTTCGGTCAGTCTCACAACTCACCAGCCGTGCCTGTCACCTACCACAGCTTCTTCACTCTGCCACCTTGCCCAGGGCTGAATATTGAAAGCAAGATTCATTTGAAGATGAACTCAGACTGCACCTTAGTTGTACTGTGCAAGCCAAGAGCATACAATGCAGTGGCTCATCTCTCATAGCCATCAGAGCAATTGCTGGCTTGTTGGTTAATTTTGCCCAACTTTCTCCGATTGCTGGAGAGGAAAGATAAAAAGTATATTTTGTGTTTGGTGGCCTGCTTGGTGACATGTATTTGAAGCTCAAACTTCCCTGTGCTGGAGATGAGAGCAGGGTGGAGAAGGAGATGAAGCAGAACTGCAAATACTTGAAATCATTCCTTTCTACAAGGAAAGGTGATGGTTGGAGAGGATAAGCTGAACTTGATAGTTCGTTAAAACTTCCTAATATAGCAGTGTTTTAGAAGGGAAAAAAAGAAGGAAAACCAAGGAAATGGGCTTGGGCATGTGCTGACCTGAGTGTGACTGGTGCTATGGACATGAAGACTCATCAGCACATGCATGAATCATTTGTAGAAGCCCACTCAAGACTCCAAATATTTCATGTCATGCTGTGGATATCACCAGGCTGGGGACAGCTCTGTCAGGACTGCCCAGGAGTTCAGGGCAGGTAGTTTCATAACTCCCTGAAAAACATCATGTGGATGTGTGTGGTGGACATTTTGCTTTTCATTTACTTTACTTCTCATTTAGTTTTCTAGAGCAACAGAACTCATCTCCCTAAGGTTTAACAAAACATAACTCCGTGGTGCCTCAGAAAAAATTTAAGTGGCAATTGGCGGGAAAGCATTATATAAAAGCAATTCAGATTGCATTATGTTCCTATTGATATTACTCTTTTCAGTGGACCAGAGCATTTCTAAAGACACCTAATCTGTGTATTCATCTCCATGGCCCATTAAGGCAGGTCAAGCAAGAGCCAGGCATACCATCCGTTTGCTTGGGATTATTGGTCTGAGGAACTCAGAGACAACAGCCCCTGTAACGAGGAGATAGAAAGGATGTCCTTCTGAGCCAAAACAAGCAAGTAAAGCTTTCATCCCCTTAGGACAGCTGAAAGCGATCAAAAGGTGCATGTTGTGACAAGCATCCAGCAGCTCAATTCATGTGTGTCCAGGATAGCGGTGAGGGATTCATTAGTAATTTGTAGATGGTTCAGAGAATGGTTTGCTTCCTCGTCAGGTCCCTCTTCTTCTTCCCTACCATTGCAGGCTTCCATCTGCAACTGAGAACCCAAATACTCTTGGGACAGGAAAATAATATGGTAGCAATTTCCTCCATAGATGCTTGTGGCCTCTAACCCACTCTGTGCTGCTTCATATGGTGCATACAAAATGCCAAACGAACCCCTTAGAAGGTATTACCTAAGGGACACAGGATTTCTCTCCCCATCCAGGCTGGTTTTCCTCCTGTTGTAGCCAGCTTCCACCAGTGGTAGGGCTTCAGAGTCAAGCCTGTAAAGAATTCACTTCTTAAGCTGCCACTTTCTTTCCCATCACTGTGTGCCAGTGCACTGTAATCAAGAAAGCAGCACTTGGTGCTGCAGGGAGTAATTGCTGGAATGAATCATCGTGGGGTAATTCTGGGGGAACTGTTTCCACCTTTTCAAATTGTGAGTGTTGCGAGGGCAAGCAGAAAAAACCAAACCCCAAACAACCTGCCAATGTAAGCTTCCACATACTTCTGTGTGTGCAAATACCAGGCTTTTTGTAAACTGTCAGCTTCTGAAAAGTTCTTGTAGCTTTAAGACAAACTGAATTGTCTGCCTTCGTGCCTTTAATGAGGAACGGACAAAAGACCTTCTCCCTACTATAAAAGTCTTAAATTCCCCTAGATTTCAGAGCTCAATGCAGTTTGCGGTGTTTTATCATGCCTTATCAATTATTTTGATGAAAAGTTTTCTTTCCCCACAAGAGGCACAGTAATCTGCTGCTTGGATGCCCTGGCATTTGTCCCAGCAGCCTTGCAGGAATTGTGGGAGGAGGTCAGCTCCCCCTTGGTGGGGACAAGCTGTGTTGGTGCTTCCACATGCTTCTGCCAGAAAAGCAACTTGTGGCTCGACAGAAAGGGCCTGTGGGCCTTGTGCTCTTCCCCAACACCAACAACCAGCCTGACACACCAGGCATGTGCTGGAAAGAGATGTGAGAGATGGGGATATTCAGCTCAGAAAGTGGATCCTTAATTTTCTTTTCCCATAAATAAGGCTTCTGCATCAGAAGTCTGGTTCTCTGGCTGCTGCTCCTGTCTTGTCAAGCTTTTCACTACTGTTCACTTTTCACAGCCTGTAACTGTACAGAAACATCTGACGACAAAATCTGTGACTAACATCTTATTTTTTGAGTACACAGTGCCATCTAGCCCCTGACTAAATAAGCTAGAGAGGGATTTTCAGAGTTCCTGAAATGCTGTTCATTTTACAGGAAAAGCTGCAGGAACAGCTTCTGTTCAGACCAACATTCAAGCCTTGCTGCACTTTTCTCCTGTCTTTAAGTCATCTACATCCCATCATCTGCTGGCTTGACTTCTACTTCTTGCAGGTGGTTACCTGCAGAAGCCTAAAGATCTTTTATCTCTTTAGCTGGCATGTCACTTCAGTTAGTGGCACCCATTTGACCAAAACCAACCACTTCACCTGCTTGGATGCTCCTTCCTACCTGACTTTACATTCACCCCTTTTAATCCTCCTCCCGGGACTGTCATGACTTAGTCCAAAAGATAAGCTGGCATGCTCTGGTGGCTGGCCAGACAGCAGCTGTAATAAGCAAACACCTTGAAGCCCCCCGTTACGTCTCTCAAAACATACAGATCACGTCTTCTCAGCATGCAGTAGATACTCATCGGTGTGATGGCCTGTGGCCTTGTCATGGCATGGAGCTGAATAGATGTGCTGGGCACTGAAGCAAGAAACCAGCAAAGAAAGGCAAAGGAGGGTTCTTGCTACTTGCTGCCACCCCTCCTATGCCTTCCTGCAGCAGCCCATGAAAGCCTGCCACTCAGCAGGGATGCTCCTACTATGGCCAATGCCTTGGGGGCCTTCCCCATGGAACTCTGCTTCTCTGCTGGAGTCCCTAAGGTTGGAGAAGCTACCTTTCCCAGTGGAGCAGCCACAGCTGTTGCAATATCTGGGAGACCTGCCCTGCTAAGCACCTAAAGAAATTTTCATTACCATGGCACTGAACCTGGTGAGGTTTTTATTCCTGGGCAGATGTCAGTGGACTTTTGTTACATTTTTCTTCCAGAGATTTCCAGTGAAAAAAGCTCAAAACATTTAATGGAAACTGAACCTTCTCAAGAAAATGTTATTTTGAATGAAGCTTGTGTGGAAAATATTTTGAATGCCAAATTCTGCCTAACTCTGAAAAAGTTTCCTTTCTGCCGTTCTTTGATGTAGTTAGCATCAGTATCTGATAGAAACTATTAACTCCTGGATTAACATCTATTGAGGTGAACAGGGCAGTTCACACATCTCATCTAAATCAGGATGTGTGAAAAAATCAGGCTGGCTTAGCTACGAGCTAATCATGCTAGTGAGTGCTTGTGCTGGTTAACAGCTCCACTGAGGTGCCACTTCCTACGCTCCATCCAGTTCCCCAACCAGACACTCCTTGCACAGGAGAGCAGCTTTGAAGAACATTGCTGCACAAGAGGCTCTTGGTCACATGTGATATCTTCTTTATTCCTCAAGCCAATGAACTTTAATCTGGATACTCATTCGGTTTTCCAGGGGTTGATACGACTAATGGTAGCAGAGATGCTGATGTGTTTCCTAAGTGGAGCAGCCCTATTGCACATGCAACATACCTGGACCTGAATGGACCAGGTATCCTTCAGGAATGAATATGCTATCTGTGTTACAGTACTATGTTCTTTGGGCTGACAGGATGAGATAAAGTGGTTATTTATGTTCTACAATATCATGGGAAAAAAGAAAACATCTGCATCTGAGCATCGGTTTTTCAAAAATCATATTTTAGGAACTCTAAGCTGATAAAGTTGGACCCATCATAGTTCAGTAATAGCATGCGATGTTTCCAATATGACTGGCAGTTAGTTTTGTTTTCAGCAATTGCTCATGTAAGAGCAACTGTATGAAAACTATTTTGAACAGAGAACACAGAGTATGCTGATTTAATACACAATGATCCAAGCAGGGGGATAAATGACATTTTAAAATCCCCCTTTTTGTATTTTCCTCAGGCAGCATACAAAGATTTCCTTCTCTTTGCTGGAGGTGTTTGGCAGTAACACCCTCCTCATATGTGAATATAGAGTATTTCACACACATAGCTCATGATCTTGTACCATCACAGTTGCAACAAGAAAGGTGTAACAACTACTAAAAGTACCCCAGGGCCTGGTGAAAAGTCACTCAGTGCCCAGCTGGTCTGTAAAAAAACCCAGTCCACAGAAAGCCACTTAGCAGTGCTTTAACATACGAACAGATATTGCACGAGATGCATTTATACATGTTTCAATTTATTATTTGCAGACAGGCAGCACCAACTTTAGTGCAACACCCTAGAAATCCCAGTAGGTTTTTTTTCCAGCCAAAGAGGGAAGAGGTGTTATGATGCTGTGACAAGATTCAGAACTGTGAGTGACTAGGGAAGAGTAATGGGGGCATAGAAGCAATTTATGGTCTTTATGCTTGACTGCAACCTGCTATTTGAGCAGCTTACCAAACAGCAATCCCGAAGCCTTCCCTTTCATGTCTGTGCTTTCAGACAGCCCATGTCTTGAATGGTGTAGGTGTACAATCACACAAGGTGCATCAGGCCCAGTTTAAGCTTGCATTGAGATGATAAACTGGAAAGTAACCTGAGAACAAAAGAAAGAAATCGTTTTCAATGTTGTTGACAGGAGAGCTGTGGCACTGCTGGGGGTGCTGGCCCCTGTAGCAGGTCTCCCAGCTTTGAGTTAGTCCCGAGAAGGATCTAAAATGGTGTGAGATGACTGAAGTCCTCATACCATAAAGCCATCTTTGTGCAGGAAACCACATCCGTCATCCAAATTTGCTGTTCTTACACATGCAACTTGTTCTTGTGAGCAGTAGATGGC
Organism: Callaeas wilsoni; assembly: GCA_013398955.1. Classification (NCBI taxonomy): domain Eukaryota; kingdom Metazoa; phylum Chordata; class Aves; order Passeriformes; family Callaeidae; genus Callaeas; species Callaeas wilsoni. The sequence continues at coordinate 17,062 of VWPU01026201.1, forward strand.
ACTCTTTGGATTAAATTGCTCTAAGAAATTTTTATGTTAGTAAAAACAGGCACATGTACACACACACACACACAAACACACACACAGACAGAGATACTTGGTTCTCAGAAAAATATATAAAATAAAAATCTGTTTATCTGAAATTTTACTTTTAGACACTATAAAAAACCAAAAAACCAAAAACAAAGTGAGAACAAAGTCTAATCTAGTTTCCAGGCTTTTGCCATTGCACTGTGTGATTTCCAATGTTCCCATCTCTCTTTTTAACTCCTTAGTGTAAACAGACACCTTCTCTTTCCATCTTGCCTTCCAATAACACCTTTCGAGGCTGTTAAATTACTTACACAGGTGAACATCCAGTGCCAACCTGAGAACCAGCCCTTCTTACAGCTTTTCCTCAATGTGTTCCCAGTATAATAATGGGATGGATGATTGTCCTGGGTTGCAGTG